>PITA01007699.1:0-89416 GCA_004023965.1 Spilogale gracilis
GTTTCATCTTGTTTCATTTTTCCCTCCCTTCCCCTATGATCCTCTGTCTTGTTTCTCAAATTCCTCGTATCAATGAGATCATATAATTGTCTTTCTCTGACTTAATTCACTTAGCATAATACCCTCCAGTTCCTTCCGCATTGTTGCAAATGACAAAATTTTATTTTTTGATGGATGCATAATATTCAATTGTACATATATACCACACCTTCTTTACCCATTCATCTGTTGAGGACATCTAGGCTTTTTCCACAGTTGGCTATTGTGGACATTGCTGCTATAAACATTCAGGTGTATGTGCACCTTCAGATCACTACATTTGTATCTTTGGGGTAAATACCAATAGAGCAATTGCTTGGTTGTAGGGTTGCTCTATTTTCAACTTTTTGGGAAACTTCCGTACAGTGTTCCAGAGTGACTGCACTAGCTTGCATTCCCACAACAGTGTAGGATGGTTCCCCTTTTTCCACATCCTCGCCAATACCTGTCATCTCCTGACTTGTTAATGTTAGCCATTCTGACTGGTGTGAGGTGATATCTGTGGTTTTGATTTGTATTTCCCTGATGCTGAGTGATGTCGAGCACTTTTTCATGTCTCTTGGCCATTTGGATGTCATCTCTGGAGAAATGTGTCTTCACGTCTTTTGCCCATTTCTTGATTAGATTATTTGTTCTTTGGGTGTTGAGTTTGAGAAGTTCTTTATGGATTTTGGATCTCTCTGTCAAATAAAAAAATATATATATTTAAAATAATTTAATCAAAATGACAATTGACCAAGACATAATTCCAGTAATTTTAATTTCAAACATGATGCCCTATTTAACAATTCATCAGTATTTATTTATGTTATTTTTATTTATTGTTTAAACCATGGCGATTTGGGAAACTATATGCTAACCGCAATAAAATCCAGCCTATTCTGACTGATATTGTGACTTAAAAAGTTTTTAGATTATTGCACCAAAATGATTAAGGTTTAGGAAGCATTTAAATGGCTTTTGAGACTTCATGGCATAATATAAAATCTAAATATGAATCAAATTCTTTGTGTTGGGGAACTAGTCAAAATTTTACAATGATTTACAATGTCTTTCGGAATCTCTGAAATGGAAACACAATTAAGAGCTTTTTGTGAAGCAGATGAAATGAAATTGATTGTCAAATAATATCACTGTGTTAAATTCTGCCATGTAACTGATAGAATTTACATGAGAAATGCTCTTTTGAATTCCATTTGAAATTTAAAGCCTGAAGTAAAAATTATTCTGACCATTATGGGTTATGTGATATAATTTAGTTGTTAATAATAGGCCCTTTACGAAAATGCTCAAATCCTAAAAGCTCTAAAAACCAAAAGTTCTCTTTGACATTTGCCACAGACTAATTAACAACTCAGAGGTAAACTGAAATCAAATCACTTACAGTCCTCACTTATCCTACTTTGTGTGAATTCATAAGTTTAAATTAGGTATATTCATTTCTTCGTTTATAGGGAGGTTCCCAGACTCTGCTGGAGATGTTATACAAATTTGCTATATGCTCTCATTTACCTTTCTAAAATCTGAAAAATTCTGAATTCCAAAACACATCAAACCTTATGGGTGTTTGATAAGGGGTATGGGTTTGTAATATTTAAGGTTTTTTCTAAGGTATACTCTCTACCAGACTACTCCAGATGCTTTATTTATTTTAACTTAATCCATCTCACAATACCCAGAAGAGAGGTACAGTGGTTATTTCTATTTCACAGATGGGGAAACTGACACAGAGAAAGGTGAAATAATTCGCAAAACTAGTAAGGGCGAAACCTAGGTTCCTATCACTGTTGCAGTCAGACAGCTGGCTGGCTTTTGAATCTGAGGTCAAGACTTACTTAGCAGGTAGGCAAAACAAAGCTACTTTAATGACTATTCATACTCTTCTCATTTTATTTTTTATTTTTATTTTTTAAAGATTTTATTTATTTATTTGACAGAGAGAAACACAGCCAGAGAGGGAACACAAGCAGAGGGACTGAGAGGGGGAGAAGCAGGCCTCCTGCCGAGCACAAAGCCCGATGTGGGGCTCCATCCCGGGTCTTTGGGATCATGACCTGAGCCGAAGGCAGTCGCTTAACCAACTGAGCCACCCAGGCGCCCCACTTTTCTCATTTTAAAATGAGAATTATATTACTATTTAGCTCATCAGATTATTACCGCCATTAAATAAGACATGTAAATTGTTTAACACAATGGCACATATATCTACTCAATATGTTTGTTATTGCTAATAGAGTCGGTCAGTTTATGTCAACCTGAACTACCTGTCACAATAGGGACCTCGAAATACTTAAAGGCAACTAAGATTTTGCATCAGTAAAAAGAAAACATCTGGGGTGCCAGGGTGGCTGAGTCAGTTGTGTCTGCCTTTGGCTCAGGTCATGCTCTCAGGGTCCTGGGATCAAGCCCTGAGTCCTTCTCCCCACTCAGCAGGGAGTCTGCTTCTCCCTTTCCCTCTGCTCCTCTCCACCCACCTCCCAAACCCCCATTCATGCCTGCTCATGCTCTCTCTCTCAAATAAATAAGTAAATAACACATCCTTTTTAAAGAAGAAAGAAAATATCTGTTTGGAGTACATAGAATTATGTTTATAACTTTAAAAAATAATATATCCAAATGAAACCCCTTTTTTCTTGTGCTGTAGTTTATATAACACAGTGACACGGAGTAGATAATCAATAAATGTTTCTTGAATGAACAGTGTTGCAAAGTTATAAAGAAGCAACCACATGCTTCAAACTGTGAAATGTTGATTCTGAGTCCATACAAGGCACATATCACTGAAAGCCTTGGTTGATAATGGTAGATAATAAAATGTTAATGAGTTCATCGACTTCCTATAAACAAATAGTAGAGTCCACAGTACATACTTCTTTAGGGTTATGCTGAAGAACATCTTACCATGCTTATCTGGCAAGATGTGCAATAAAGAGAAAAAAGAACAGAGCTTTCCTTCCCATTCTAAGTCCCTCAGGCCACCAACTGGCTGATGTGGGGGACGGGAGACACTCGTGAGCAGAACCTAGACCCTCGTGGGTCAAACTAAGTTGAATTTTAAGTAACTGCACATGACTGGAAAGCTCTGCGATCTGACTGAGATGTCAGTAAGAGATGAATTAGGGGATTTTGATAGAAAAGTTGAAGTCAATTAGAAAAATATAAGTTTTATGTTTATACCATACTGAGGGGAGACTGCTTATTAACCTAGTTATTGTATATTTTTCTTTTTCTATTTTATTTTTTTAAAGATTTTATTTATTTATTTTACAGAAAGAAACACAGCTGCAGAGGGAGCACAAGCAGGGGGGAGTGAGAAAGGGAGAAGCAGGCCTCCTGCTGAGAAGGGAGCCCCATGTGTCATTGACTGGGGACTCTGGGATCATGACCTGCGCCCAAGGCAGATGCTTAATACTGACCCACCCAGGCGTTCCTAGTTATTATATATTTTTCTGATAAAAGGGCTTTGAAAATCTTTTAGAGCCCTTATATGAATCACCTGACATCAATATTCACAACAAATAACTTGTATACCAAAACTGTTACATTATTTATTGCACTTAGTTTTACCATCTTAGAATGCCATCTGTAAATTGTGATTAATAATATATCATAAAAAAATAGTGGAATGCCTAAAATATGTCCCTCCTTTGGTTTGTACCCTCCAAAAATCCTACTCGTATTTTAAGATCAGTACAGACCAGGGCGCCTGGGTGTCTCAGTGGGTTAAAGCCGCTGCCTTCGGCTCAGGTCATGATCTCAGGGTCCTGGGATTGAGGCCTGAAACAGGCTCTCTGCTCAGCGGGGAGCCTGCTTCCTCCTCTCTCTCTGCCTGCTTCTCTGCCTACTTATGATTTCTCTCTCTCTCTCTCTGTCAGATAAATAAATAAAATCTTTAAAAAAAAAAAAAAAGATCAGTACAGACCAATAAAATGAAAAGTCACAGGTGTCTGGTTGTCTTAGTCAGTAGAGCACGTGAGTCTTGATCTTGGATTGTAAACTGAGCTCTACATTGGGTGTAGAGCTTACTGAAAAATAACATCTTTAAAAAAAAATTAAAATAGGGGCCTCTGGGTAGCTCAGTCTTTAAGTGTCTGCCTTGGGCTCAGGTCATGATTCCCGAGTCCTTGGATCAAGCCCTGCGTTGGGCTTCCCTGCTGGGTAGGAAGCCTGTTTCTCCCTCTCTTACTCCCCCTGCTTGTGTTCCCTCTCTCACTGTGTCTCTGTCAAATAAATAAAATCTTTTTATAAAATTTTTTAATTAAATGAAAAGGCGACCTTTGGAAGGGTAGAAAATATTTGCAAACTATGTATCTGATAAAGGATTAATATCCAAAGAGCAGATTGGTCAATGCTTGGGTGAAGGGGGGCTGTGGAAAGAATAAGTGAAGATGGCCAAAGAACACAAATTTCAAGCTATAATGTGAACAAGTTCTGGGGATCTAATGTACAGCAAGGTGACTATAATTAACAATATTGTATTGTATACTTAAAAATTGCTAAGAGTAAATCTTGAAGGTTCTTATTGCACAAAAAAGTACTTTATGAGGTGATGCATGTGTTAACTAACATTATGTGTGTTAACTAACCTCCTTTCACAATATATACTTATACCGAATCATCATATTGTACACCTTAAACTTACACAATATTATATGTCAATTTATATCTCAATAAAGCTAGGAAAAAAGAAAAGGAAGTGTTTGGAAGTAGATAGAGATGGTCATTGCATAACATTGTGAATTTACTAAATGTCACTAAATTGTTCAAGTTTAAATGGTTAATTTGGGGGTGCCTGCATGGTTCAGTGGGTTAAGCCTCTGCCTTTGGCTCAGGTCATGATCCCAGGGTCCTGGGATCGAGGCCCGCATGGAGCTCTCTGCTTGTCAGGGAGCCTGCTTTCTGCTCTCTCTCTGTTTTCCTCTCTACCTACTTGTGATCTCTGTCTCTGTCAAATAAATAAAATCTTAAAAATAAATAAATGGTTAATTTTGTTATGTCAATTTCGTTTTAATGAAAACAGAAAGTAAAGACCATTTACAAATGTACCCTTTAGTAAAGTCACAGGTAATATACTTTCATTTCATCCTGTGTTATAATTATCTGTTCATATTTCTTTTTCCCTAACTGGATGTATGTTCTATAAAGATAGAAACTATGTTAATCTGTTTTTATATCCCCTACCTAGCACAATGCCTACCACATAGTTGGGCACTTAGAAAATGAAAGAGTTAAAAAATAAGTTGTAATTGTGATAGAAATAATCTATAAGAGGCATTTTATTTATTTATTTTTAAAATATTTTATTTATTTGACAGAGAGAAACACAGCCAGAGAGGGAGCACAAGCAGGGGGAGTGAGAGAGGGAGAAGCAGGCTTCCCGACGGGCAGGGAGCCCGATGTGGGGGACTCAATTCCGGGTCTCCGGGATCATGACCTGAGCCGAAGGCAGTCACCTAACCAACTGAGCCACCCAGGCGCCCCTACAAGAGGCATTTTTTTTTTTTAAGATTTTATTTATTTATTCGACAGAGAGAAACACAGCCAGAGAGGGAACACAAGCAGGGGGAGTGAGAGAGGGAGAAGCAGGCTTCCCGCCGAGCAGAGAGCCCAATGTGGGGCTCGATCCCGGGTCTCCGGGATCATGACCTGAGCAGAAGGCAGTCGCTTAACCAACTGAGCCACCCAGGCGCCCCTACAAGAGGCATTTTAAACAAATTTTAATATTGGTGGCAAAACAGTACCCAATTATATGTCCTGTACTGTTTGTATTTTAGACCTGTGACAAATGAAAATGTCTTTTGTAGATGAGAAAATAAACTGTGTTCTGTGGTAAACAAGATTTGAGGAATAAACTAATCAATTTGGTATTAATTGTAAAAAAAAAAAAAGAAAGAAAATGAGTTAATTAAAGAATTACAGAAATTTTATGTATTTCTCATCATGAAAGTTGAATTTAAGTTTTGGATGACTAGTACATTTTGGAAAAGTCCTTGAAGTTCCTGAGTATGACATGCTGAATGTGCCAGGTCATTTAGACCTTTTTCGTAAGGTTATAGAAGATTTATCTAACAGAGTTGATAATTGACTTCATTTCTCACCACATTGCTGACACTAATATACTTGCTAAAATTAGGAAAAACATTTAACTTGTGTTGGCTTTTTAAAGCTCACTTGTTTACTTCAGCCTGTGACGAATTTATTACCGTGAAGTCAGTGAAACAGTTCTAAGAGATCTTAATTTCCCGGTAACCCGAGAGTGAGCTTGATGCTGGAATACGACCTAAGGCTTGCAATTCTACACGATTGGTTAACTTCTTCAAGTAACTCATTAACTATTTGTACTGTGAATAGAAAACGCATGATGATTTTGAAGTAACTAAAGACTAATAAATGTTTGTGGAAATAGGAAATTCTTCATAATTTTATGCTCTCAGAGGGCTCTAATGCTTATGAGTTGTCTTTCATTCACTAAAATATTCCCTCAAATATTTCCTTTGTATGTAACTATTCCAGCCTAAAATATGGTGTGGTTACGGTTGTAAAGCGTTTGAACTTTGTGATTCATTTCTCGTAACAATGGAATATTCAATTGGGCACATACTCAAATATGTGCTTTGAAATATTCTTCAAAGAAATAAACATAATGATTCAGTAATGAATGAAAAAAACATTCTAGTAAGAAGCAAAGTTAATACTGTTTAGATTCTTTTTTTTTTTTAAGATTTTATTTGTTCATTGGACAGAAACACAGCTAGAGAGGGAATACAAGCAGGGGGAGTGAGAGAGGGAGAAGCAGGCTTCCCGCCGAGCAGGGAGCCCGATGTAGGGCTCGATCCTGGGTCCCTGGGATCATAACCTGAGCCGAAGGCAGTCGCTCAACCAACTAAGCCACCCAGGTGCCTCCTAGTTTAGAGTCTTATACATGATGGTATACCTTTAAGATTTTAACTAAAGTAACATTGGTATAATATGGCTATTTTCTCAGCTTTACAAGTCTGGCTACACGTCTCCTCCTATCTGTTGACTTAGATAAATTGTCTAATGTAGACATAAAATTTCCTCAAATTAAGGTGGAATATTTTCAGAAGTCTTGTTCATCTTTTGCTTCCTGACAAAAAAAGGAACCTGAACTAATTATTTTACAATTTAAGAGCATTTGAACTGAACTGCAATTGAAGAATTGTCTTTGTTTTTGATACATAACTATGTTTTCCAGACTTGGATGAGTATCACAATGAAAAAAATAATAGTTCCACTGAACTGAGTTCAAATTAGACCCTTATAGAATTGTTAATAATTTATAATGTCATTAAAATAGAGACAAAAAAATTACTCTTTTAATAAGGGTGTGGATAAATATAACTGGAAAATCTAGACTGATTATATGTGTGCCTCCTGGGAGCTAAAATAATAGGACAGTTCCTGGCATACAACTCATATTATTGAACATTATTCTAAGCCAGCCAGTGCTCTGCACACTTTATGAACGTCACTAATCTTCACAAGCACTCTGTGGAAGAGAATCATGATGAGGTGCATAGCTCTCTTAAAGGAAAGAAAAACTTTTTACTAAAACTTAGCAATATTTGGGGGCGCCTGGGTGGCTCAGTTGGTTAAGCGACTGCTTTCGGCTCAGGTCATGATCCTGGAGACCGGAGATCAAGCCCCACATCGGGGTTCCTGCTCGGCGGGAAGCCTGCTTCTCCCTCTCTCAATCCCTCTGCTTGTGTTCCCTCTCTCGCTGTGTTTCTCTCTGTCAAATAAACAAACAAACAAACAAACAAACAAAAACTTAGCAATATTTGGCAACTGAATCTATTCTTTAAATTGTAGTTTTTGTAGAGGCTGCTTTTAGGCAAAGGGCTTGAGCAATGGATGTTTGAGCAAGGGCCTAAGGGCTCACAGGGAACCACCAAGCTGAATGCAAACAAGCTCATTAAGCGACCTATCTCGAAATAGCCATAGCCCTAACTAAGCAATGAGCTACTTAACAACCAGGCAAAATCACCAAAAAAGGGAAAATTAGGCACGTCCCCATACTGCCTCACTCTGTGCTATAACCTGGGACCCTCACCTCCGTCTTGTAGCAGAGTCTCTCCTTTGCGGTCCTGCCCACTGCTTGCTTGCAAGTGTGTAAACTTTGCCCCACAGTTTTACAAATAGTGTGTAATGTCACATCTGAAATCCTGCTGTCAGTTCTGAAAGAGAATGAAGAACATAGCTGAGAAGAGAAGTTTGAGCAGATTAGTGAAACATTTCCAAATGTTGTTGCTTATGGAAAAGTTCGTGTCACTGTGGCTCTGTGGCCTAGAGAAGAGAAAACTTCTCTAGCAATCTTTAGATATTCGAAGGGCATTTTGTACAAAATAGATTAGATCTTATTTTTGTGTTACTGCGAAGCACAAACAAGATAAATGAGATGGGAAAGAGAAAGGGAAAATGGGGTCCCTTTGCAAAAGCACTCAAGATTAACATGGGGGGAGAGTTTGTTTTTGTTCTTCTCTTTTCTTTTAGGAGATCTTATTTATTTGACAGAGAGAGTGAGAGAGAGCATGAGCTGGGGGAAAGGTAGCTGGAGAGGGAGAGGTAGACTCCCTGCTAATCAGGGAGCCCTGTGTGGGGCTCCATCCCAGGACCCAGGGCCTGAGCTAAAAGCAGATTCTTAACCAACTGAGCCACCCAGGAGCCCCTCTTTTGTTCTTTTTAAAATGTAATTCAAAATATAAAACAGCTTTACCAAAAAATGGAAGAGAGGAAGGAAAGAAAAGGAAATAAAAATCTTTTTAAAAAATTAAGAAGTAAATGCAGAGTAATAGAAGATGTAGCCAGGATGCAGCGGGGTGAAAACACCTGGATCCAGGAGTCCCAGCCAGCCCAGGTTGAGCCACTTGGTGCTCACAGAATCCAAAGGCACAGAGAAAAGCAACGGTGAGACAGGAAAGGAATTTATTTCAGTGAGGCCAGCACCAGGAAGACAATGGACTAATGGCTCCAAGGCTGCCTCCAAAATGCTGAAATATTTCAAGGTTTGTAAACAGAAAATGTGTGACAAAAATTGGTGGGTACAAGCAGCTGGGCAGTAAAGATCAGGTCGTGATTTTCACAGATGGGGTCTTGCTGGCTCAGGGCAGGCCTTAAGGGGACACTTGCCCACAGGGTCTTTTGCCAAAATTAAGAGATAAGTGGGAAAGAAAAACTTAATCAGTTAGAAAGTTTGAGGGCAACATGGAAGGATGTAGTTGAAGATGTCTTTCAAAGATCATAGTCATTTTTTTTTTTAGATTCTATTTTTTATTTACTTGACAGAGAGAGAGAGAGAGCACAAAGAGGGAGAGCTACTGAATGTCTTCTGTGTACCAGGCCCAGTGCTAGGTAATGGACACTCAACAGTGAACAAAAGTGACACAAACCTATATTAGTGAAGAGAGTAGAAACAAGAATATACATGCAAGTCCCTATAGGATGTGCTGGAAGGTGAAAAGATGGAGAAACAAAGCAGAGAAAGGGGAATGGTGAGTAGCCAATGGATTGCCATTTTATTTTTTTTTTATTTCATTTTTTTTTAAGATTTTATTTATTTATTTGACAGAGAGATAAATCACAAGTAGGCAGAGAGGCAGGCAGAGAGAGAGAGGAGGAAGCAGGCTCCCTGCCGCGCAGAGAGCCTGATGCGGCCTCAATTCCCAGGACCCTGAGATCATGACCTGAGTCGAAGGCAGAGGCTTTAACCCACTGAGCCACCCAGGCACCCACAATGGTTTCTGAGTAGTAGAAGAATGGAAATAATATAAATCCAATAATAGAACAATGCTATATTAACTACAATATATACACTTTATAGAAACTTGTGCTATTCAGGAAGGATAGTGAGAAGAAAGGCAAGCAGCGACAAGGGGCCCCCTCCTAAGAGGAAAACTACTCTTAAAAGGAAAAGAGCTCATCTGTTATTCTAGGCTTTTTACTCAGTGCCCCATGTTTGAGTCTTCCTATTGGGAGGACTTACAACTTGAATGTGACAGAAAGGATGAGAATGGTCTTGAGCGTCCTAACCCGTCAGTTCAACAGCCAGTGGGATATTTGAACAGAGCTTGGTCTGGTGTCCTGTGGCTGGTCAGCATGCCTTAGGGCAGCAGTAGCCACTGCCCACTTGATCCCTGAGGCTACAAGACACGGCACTGGAAGGAGCCCTCTACCCTTTCCCACAAGATTGGTAGAGGACAAACACATGATTGGGTGTGACAGGTTTGTGGACAGTTAATCAGATTAAAATAGTCCACACCAAAGAGCCCATAAAACCCACTAAATAAAAACACTAAGTTGGCAACCCTGTTGCATCCCCTCCCTCTATGGGAGCTTTGTACTATCTCTCAATAAACTTTGCTTTGCCTCCCACCACTCTTCATCTCATCTACCTCTTCATACTTCGGTGTGACCAAGAATAGGGGGTGCTAAAAGAAAAGAAATCTGGCAACACTATCGTCCAAAAGATGTTTTCAAATAATATGTACCAGCACAGAAAGATATTTGTTGGTAAACTGAAACATTCACAGAGATGTGTAGTTCAAAGAGCCAAAATATTTTTTAAAGGAATTCTAATAATTTACTTGGCTCTCCTTTAAAATTGTCAATAAACTCCATTCATATACCACCACCCCCCCCCCCAGCACTTCCCACGTTTCTTTTTCTCTCCTTTCGAATTTCTGTACCACGTTATTCTGGAGCCACTTGTTGGCAAACCTCACTCAACGTTCTCTTCCCTTTTTCTCAGCTGCTTTCCCTTTCTCTCCATCACCTCTGTTTTATTTTTATTTTTTTTAAGGATTTTATTTATTTGACACAGGGGGTGGGTAGAGAGCAAGCACAAGCAGGGGGAGCTGCATGCAGAGGGAGGAGGCTTCCCACTGAGCAGGGAACCCAATGTGGAGTTCGATCCCAGGACCCTGGGATCATGACCTGAGCTGAAGGCAGATACCCAACTAACTGAGCCACCCAGGGTGTTCCTCCAGCACCTCTTTTTTATTTTATTTTATTTTATTTTTAGCACCTCTATTTTAAATGATCCTAATCAATTAGCTTTTTCTTTTCGTCCCACTCTTCCCAATCTTGAATTTTGCATCTCAAAGGTCCTTCAATCCAGTCTGGCAGAGTGACCTTTTGAGGGAAACTGTGGGAAGCTGAAATGAGGTGGGTAAAAGAAAGCAGTCAGCATTTGCATTCTATCTTTTGGCAGAGGGAGAGTCATTTCCACATTAAGAATTTTTTATCCTGTTCAATTATGAACAGGCTAACAGAACTTTAGTTACCAAATATTCAAACTTGGTATTCGGGCGCCTGGGTGGTTCAGTGGATTAACGCCTCTGCCTTCAGCTCAAGTCATGATCTCAGGGTCCTGGTCTCCAGGCCCACATTGGGCTCTCTGCTCAGCGAGGAGCCTGGTTCCTCCTCTCTCTCTGCCTACTTGTGATCTCTCTCTGTCAAATAAATAAATAAATCCTTAAAAAAAAAAAAAAGAAACTTGGTATTCAAGTATTATTATCAAACTAGGTTTTAGTTTCAATGTATCAACTTAACCATATTCCCACCAGAAATTCATCATGTATATCTTCATCAGCACCGGGTATTTTCTTCATTTCTTTCTTCATGTGAGACTAAGAAAAATTGTTTTAAGTTACTGTTACACACTTAAATAGTAACCAAAATGGAAGTGTTAAAATAAAAAGGACTACAAAGTTCTCCCAGACAGAAGGGCCAGGATTTTGCTGTAAAAATAAAAACTTCTTTTTGAACAGTGTCCTAGGATCCTGCCAATCCCCTGATGGTTTACGGAAGTAGGATTTACGTATACCCTAATTACTCTGAGGGGCCAGAGTGCCAAGTAGCCAGTTAATAGGGAATAGGTGAAGAGGAAGGAAAACAAGTAAAGGCTTAAAATTGCTTCCTTGTTTTTGATTTTTTAAAAAAATTCCACTTCTAAATATAATGATATTACTAGAGTCCTGATGCTCTTTGATTAAATGAGAAAAGATTAATTGCTACACTTTGCACCTCACTAGATACTTCCTGTAATATCCTGTTTTCTATTAACTACTTGATAATTCAATTAAAAATTAGTAAATTATAAGAAGGTGAGATTAAGTCTCACAAGGTCTTGGATTTACTTTAAAATACTTTCGCAGCAAAAAGAAAGAAAAGGGTAGATGAACCTAATACAGCAAAATATTTATAATTTTAAAATCTGGATGTAACATGAATTAATAGGCATTCAGTGCACCACCCTCTTCACTTTTGTGAATGTTAGAAATTTTTATAAGATTAAAATCAATGGTTACATTGAAGGCAATCAAGCTCTTAGCTTTAAAGAATAAAGGTTCATGTTCTACCAATGAAAAATTTGTTTGGTTGCATCTTAATTTATCCAGAATAGTATAGAAAATTTCTGATACTTGGGTGCCTGGGTGGCTCAGTGAGTTAAAGCCTCTGCCTTCAGCTCATGATTTCAGGGTCCTGGGATAGAGGCCCAAGTCAGGCTCTCTGCTTAGCAGGAGCCTGCTTCCTCCCCTCTCTCCGCCTGCCTTTTGCCTACTTGTGATCTCTCTCTCTCACTCTCTCTCTCTCTGTGTCAAATAAATAAATAAAATCTCTCTCTAAAATAAAAGGAAAATTTCTGATACTTAAAGATTTTCTCTCTGAAGATGAAAAAAAAAAAACAAACCCTAAACCTATTCAATGATAAATACCAGATTCAAGACATTTTGATATTCAGCATACTTACTAGTAACACCAATATGTACTTGTCACAAGTGAAGAATACAAATGCTCCTGATACCCAGATTCTTCCCTAGCTCTTTCCCACCTCCCACCTCACCCCTCTTCTTGTATTTTAGTTTTGGATTTAGCCTTAAACACCCTTTTATTTTACTTCATTGCTCTTATTGATTTACTTGAATGAAAAATAAGCTACATAACATCCAAGAGAAAAAGACTCTTGGATCAAAAAGAATTTTAGAAGAACTAGGACAAATAAGAAGAGTGGTGATAAATGAAGAGAGAAGGTCTCAAGTCCTCTACCATAGACTAAGGCAGTATTATGGATATTTTACATATTGCCCAGTAAGACACTTCTTTTTTTTTTTTTTTTAAAGATTTTATTTATTTGACAGAAACACAGCCAGAGAGGGAACACAAGCAGGGGGAGTGAGAGAGGAAGAAGAAGGCTTCCTGCTGAGCAGGGAGTCCCATGTGGGACTCAATCCCATGTCTCCAGGATCATGACCTGAGCCGAAGGCAGTCGCTCAACCAACTGAGCCACGCAGGCGCCCCTAGTAAGACACTTCTTGATATTGTTTGCAAGACGTGCTTGTTATTTATTTCTTGAAGAGTCACTGGAATGGCCCTATTCTTTATTCAAATGTCAGGCAGGCAAGGTCTTTAATGAGGGTGTAATGCTCTGTAAATAAGAGTAGAGCAAGTATCTTTTATTGCTTCATCAAGTCTGTCACTTACTGTGACTCCTGAAATGTAAAGCTGGTTACTTAGGGCAGAAGTAGATGAATTTGCATAACAAGCTCAGGACCTTCTGGGAGAAAATAAATCCTAAATATTCTCTCTGGGGATATCCTACCTCCTCTTCTCTGACATACAAAATTAGAGAATGCTGCTGGAATGGAGAAAGCAGGCTTCCTTTATACAAGGTTCAGTGGTAGGAAGAGGCAGCATTTCACCTAAAATGTAGAGAAAGGAGTTTATCTGGACTAGCAGCTCTAACTCATGATGCATAAATAACACAGAAGGAAGTACAGTAAGGGGCAGCTGGCTGGCTCAGTCAGTGAAGCATGTGACTCTTAATCCAGGGTCATGAGTTCAAGCTCCACATTGGGTGTGGAGCTTACTTTAAAAAAGGAAAGAATAGAATAATAAACATATTTATACTGTTTTACACATAAAGCATTAATTGGTACTTAACATCCTTTCCTTCACTAAGACAAAATTTTTACTTCTCTTTGTATTTTCCCATCCTTCACCATCTACTGCATTGAAATCATCTGGAAATTCAGCTCTAAATTACTTTTTTGCACCATACCTCTACTTATTGGGAAAATTACCTACATATAAACTAACGTTGATTGTATTTTATTTATTTTATTTTTATTTTTTATTTTTATTTTTTTTATTGTATTTTAAAATTAAAGGAAAACAATTTGGAGTCTGTCATAGTGGACAAAGCAAGAGGTATTCAAATTTCATACAATCTGCTCTATGGCCCCCAACTTCCTCACCCTAAACCCTAACTTAGTTCCCAACTTGCTTATTATCCTAACAGTTCTCACCTTTGATTTCCCATGCAAGGCTTCATTTTCCCTTTGAAAGTTCACTAAGCATCTCACATCAGAGAGATACTTTTCTGCCTCTGAATTCCTACTACCTTTACCATTCATTTTCATACTCTTCTTTATTGCTACATTTTAAGTATATATGTAAACTAAAATTTACTTGAAAGCAATGACTGTGTTCTAGATCTCTCTGTACTCTTCAAGGGGTTTACTGTGGTATTTTAGATACAGGCTAAACGTTAGACTAAAACTCTGATTTAATCAAAACACACAAGTTCTTCCCCTACCTCTCCTTGGTTCTTTTTAGCTTAGTAACCGTCATGGACAACTGAATGTGAGACTTAGGGCTTTTATTGGTCTACCTAGCAACCAGGAGGGTTCCCAAGGATACAAACCCTGAAGATACATGCTTTTGAAATGATAATGAATGGAACTAAGGAGGTAGTATTAAAACAGAGTACATTTCCATATAAACTGAAATCATGTGTCAATATTAGAACTACGATATAATTAATTGTGGCTTTATGGTCTCATAGGAGCTATTGTTGCCCTCTTTATAATCAAACATTTTTTATTAAGATTTTATTTATTTGTTTGACAGAAAAACACAGCTAGAGAGGGAACACAAGCAGGAGAAATGAGAGAAGGAGAAGCAGGCTTCCCGCCGAGCAGGGAGCCGGATGTGGGGCTCAGTCTCAGGACTCCAGGATCCTGACCTGAGCCAAGGCAGATGCTTAATGACTGAGCCACCCACGCATCCCTATAACTAAACATTTTATTTTAGTCACATCAAGCAAACATCTCTAGCTTTTATAAAATGAAATAATGAAGATTGACTAGAGGAATACCAAGAACAATATTATAACCAACAATGTGCATATAAGACAGGTTTAACAAATACTAATATTCAGCCATCTTTCCTAAGAAATAAAACTTTATAGAAATGAAGCCCTCTTATGTGTTTTTTTTCTTTTCCCCCAGAAGAACCACTATCCCAAAGTTGATATGTATATATGTATACTCTTCCCCTCCATGTTTTTATTTATTTTACCACACATGTATACACCCAAGAGTGCTATATAACATTATTCTCCATGTTTGTAAATATTACATAAATCTTATATCATGCATAATATTCTGCAAACTTTTTTCATTAGAAATTCTGTATCTGAGATTTAAGTATATAGATATATACAGTGGATTCCCTTAAATTACTGCATACGATTCCACAGAATATTCCACAATATACAATTTGTTTGTCTATTCTCTTATTGAAAAGCATTTAGATTATTTTGAGGGGGAACTGGGTTGACTCAGTTGGTAGAGCATAGAACTCTTGATCTTGAGGCTGTGAGTTTGAGCCCAATGTTGGGCATAGGGCTTACTTAAAAAAAAAAAAAAAGATTGGGGTGCCTGAGTGGTTCAGTTGGTTAAGTGTCTGACTCGGTTTCAGCTCAGGTCATGATCCCATGGGTCAAGGATCAAGCCCTTTTGGGCTCTGCACTCAGTGGGGAGTCTGCTTAAAGATTTTCTCCCTCTCGCCTTCCCCACACACATGTGCATGTGCACTTTCTCTCTTTCTCTCTCCCTCAAATAAATATTTTTTGGAAAGATTTTATTTATTTATTTGACAGAGAGAGAGATCACAGGTAGGCAGAGAGGCAGGCAGAGAGGAGGAAGCAGGCTCCCTCCTGAGCAGAGAGCCCGATGTAGGCCTAGATCCCAGGACCCTGATATCATGACCTGAACTGAAGGCAGAGGCTTTAACCCACTGAGCCACCCAGGTGCCCTGATTACATTATTTTAACCAAATCATCTGAAACTAATGTTTTTTGTTTTGCTTTGTTTCGTTTTGTTTCATTTGACAAAGAGAAACAGAGCCAGAGAGGGAACACAAGCAGGGGGAGTGAGAGAGGGAGAAGCAGGCTTCCTGCCGAGCAGGGAGCCTGATGTGGGACTCGATTCCGGGTCTCTGGGATCATGACTTGAGTTGAAGGCAGTCGCTTAACCAACTGAGCCACCCAGGCACCCCTGAAACTAATGTTATTGATAATTATTGCTGAGTAGAAAAAAAAAAGACAGGATCTTTTTCTTTATATATATTAATAATTTATAGGTTTTTTTTAAAAATTAGTATGTACTATAGGAAAAAGAATTCTTGTACACCTTTATTTCTGGATAATTTATTCTTTTTCTGCAATTGTCAATATAATCTTTTTCTTAAAGTATTTTTTCTTCCACACTAGTTATTGGAGGTATATGATCCCATTTACATTTTTTTTTTTGAGAGCGAGAACATGAGAGAGAGAACATGAACATGTGTGAGCTGTGGGGGGGGTAGGGGGAAGCAGGAGGGAACAGAGGAAGAGGGAGAGAGAGAGAGAGAATCTTTCATTTATTTATTTATTTTATTTGATAGAAAAAGAGACACAGTAAAAGAGGGAACACAAGCAGGGGGAGTGGGAGAGGGAGAAACAGGCTTCCCACAAAGCAGGAAGCCCAATTTTAGACTTGATCCCAGGATCCCAAGACCATGACCTCAGCAGAAGGCAGACGCTTAATGATTGAGCCACCCAGGTGCACCAGGAGAGAAAATCTTAAGCAGGATTTACACTCAGCACAGAGTCTGACACAGGGTAGGATCTCATAGACCTGATCCAAAATAAAGAGTTGGACTCTAGGGGCACCTGGATGGCTCAGTAGGTTAAATGTCTGCTTTCAGCTCAGATCATGATCCCAAGATCCTGGCATCAAACCCCATGTTGGGGGTCCCTGTTCAGTGGGGAGCCTGCTTCTCCATTTCCTTCTGCCCTTTCCCCCAACCAGTTCTCTCTCTCTCTCTCTCTCTCTCTCTCTCTCTCTCTCTCTCTCTCTCTCTTTCTCTCCTTCTCAAGTGAATAAATGAAATCTCTAATAAAAAAACAATTTAATGAGAGCCTGGGTGGCTCAGTTGGTTAAGTGTCTGCCTTCAGCTCAGGTCGTGATTCCAGGGTCCTGGGATCAAGCCCCACACTGGGCTCCTTGCTCAGGGGGGAGCCTACTTCTCCCTCTCCCTCTGCCTGCTACTCCCCCTGATTGTACTCTCTCTCTCTCTCTCTCTCACTATCTCTCTCTCTCTCTCTCTTTCTCTCAAATGAATAAATAAAATCTTAGGGAAAAAAAAAGAGTCAGACTCTTAACTGACCTAGCCACCAAGGTGCCCATACATGTTTATATTCTATTATAACTAAGGTAGCTTTGGCTGAACTCAAAGAGAGGTTGATTTTATGGGTCTCATTGTGCACCCACCTTTCCTTTCCTAGGATGTTTTAATTTTGTTTGTTTGTTTGTTTATCTTAAGTAGTCTCCGTGCCCGATGTGGAGCCCAACTTAGGGATCAATCTTATGACCCTGAGATCAAGACCTGAGCTGAATTCAAGAGTTGGTTACTCAACCAACTAAACCACCCACATGCCCCCTAGGGTGTTTTAAAATGATAAACACAGTGCTTACTAACTCTTTTCCTATTTTGATGACAAAATAGTCATAAATTAACCCACAAGTGTAAGTTCTGATTTCACAGCAGCCCATCTTGTGTATATTATTTTCCAAATATTGTTAATGTATTTTAAATTTCATTTTTGACTCAGTTTTTATTTGGAAAATTTTTTGTTGTTGTTTCTTAATTGTTGACCTTTCTTTTCAACCACAGTTTAGTAATTTTGATTTTGTATGACTTGGCTTGTGTCCTGTTTCAATGCTTATTATTTTATGATCAACACAAAATACAGTTAACATTGAAAGAATCAATTTGTATCTATATAATACATAGGTTTTATATTTCTTTTCTGGGTAGCTAGGACATTTTATATTAATTGGCTTTTTCTCCTATTCTGCCTCTCCTCCCACCCTACCCCAACTTTTAATTTTTTTCCCATCTGTTGTATGTGTATCAGTCACCTCTCATATGTTTGTTTCAGACATATGGCTTTGGGTCAAGAAGGTGTAATTTGGTTTGACTATTCTTATTTCTGGACACTGACTCAAAGTTGTAGGAGTAGGTAGAAACTTGTCACATAGACTGAAAATAGCTGGGACTGATCCTTTAGTAGCCCCATTTGGCATATTTCGGCAGCTGTGGTACTATACCATTTGGATAAGATATCCAGTCAATTTTTTCTCCACTGTATAATTCTCTCTCTGCATAACACCAGATTCTAGACCTTATGGTCCTAACATTTTGACAAGAAGAAAGAACTATGTTTTACCAAAGTCCAAATACATGAAATCTGGTGTTTCTTCATTGTCACTAATGGCTGGACATCATCATAAAAGTTAATTAATTAGTTCAGTTCTCTTTGTTCTTTTTAAGCCATCAGGATTTAGCCCTGCTGTACTTAAAGCTCTTCTGGATTGTTATATTACTGCATTGCCTGATAAGCTCTTATCTAGTGGTTACCTAGGCACCCTGGTTTATCTTGCCAGTTTATAATTAATAGGGCTCATACTGCCCATCTTCATTTAAAAAACACAACAAAACAAAACAAAAAAACAACTGGTATTTCACTTAACTCTTCAGCAGCAATCTTCAGAATTTTCATATTCATAAATCCTCCAAAACAATGGCCAATCTCTCTGCATCTGCTTTGGGTTTAGGTGTCTTGCAGGCATTATCACTGAGCCACCAGTCACTATGTCAGTCCTCATTCCTTGCTATTGTGCTCTCTTTCCAGGTCATGTTACGAAGAGCAGGTTTAAAATATACAGTGGGAAGAAAAGGAGAGTAACATGAGCAGACCTAGTGGATTACAAAGGGCTGGTGAAAGCAGGTCCTTGATATTCTCCTTACTATTCTTCCAGAATATTCTCCTTTAAGCTCTGTTAAGTCTATCCCTAGAAAGAAGAAAGAAATATCCTTGGGATAGGCAGACCCCAAAGCTGTAACTCCATTCTGGGTTTTGAAACTCATTTACTGAATTAATGTCAAAATATTGGAACAATTCTCCTGGATTAAGTTAAGAAAGTCTTTTGCCTTACTATTTATTAATAATAGAACCATTTCATTTTTTAAAGTTCTTATTTATTTATTCGACAGAGAGAAACACAGCCAGAGAGGGAACACAAGCAGGGGGCGTGAGAGAGGGAGAAGCAGGCTTCCCGCCGAGCAGAGAGCCCGATGTGGGGCTCAATCCCGGGTCTCCGGGATCATGACCTGAGCCGAAGGCAGTTGCTTAACCAACTGAGCCACCCAGGTGTCCGTGTAATATGCTTTAAAGAGCTAGAAAGCAAAACTATGTACTTTGGACAAGATAGAATAAAATCTGTAACTGTAGTAAGTGGTCCTTATTTGACGTGTGTTCTTCATATGTGGTGGTTACACAGATAGTAGGCAATAGCCTTTTGTAATTTGTGCGCACACAAAGTTGCTCTGAAATCCTTACCTATAATTATCAAAATATTGCTTCAAACACTCTATGGAATAAACATAAGAGGAGAGATATTAATTTTAACTTAGGAATAGATGTTAAAGTAATTAGGTACATCTGGGAAAGTTGGAATGCTAGTAAAATAATATAGAGTAATTATTCAAATCAGTATACCTTAGAAGTCTGAAAAAATTTGTTTTTTCTTTTTAGATCTTATTTATTTGTCAGAGAGAGAGAGAAAAAATGCACAAGCAGGAGGAGCAGCAGGCAGAGGGAGAAGCAGGCTCCCTGCTGAGCAAGGAGCCCAGTGGGGTACTGTATCCCAGGACCCTGGGATCATGACCTCAGCCGAAAGCAGACACTAACTGGCTAAGCCACCCAGGCGTCCCTGAAAAATTGTTTTAATCTATAATGCAGAACATATTTATCTTATCACCCATTTCATTATCTGACAAATTATTATTAAGTACCTAGTAAGTGCCAGTTATCAGCTAAATACTGGGAAAAATGGATTTAAAAAGAAAACACAGGATTTAAGTAGGCTAAATATCTGTTCTTTTACCTGTAAGGTGATGCTTTTGCCACTGATTTATATAGAATTAAGATGAAATAGTGATCAGCACTTGTGAACTTTTAACTAATACCACTTGAAGGACAATGATAAGGACTGATAAATCTACCTAATCAAATTTTCTATGAAAAATATGAACTCAATATGATTTATTAGAATAAGTTATTCTGCTTTCCCCACTGATTAAAAATATTACCTTTATTGCATATTAACTACACATATATACTTGGTTTTTTTTCTCTTTCCTTTCTTTTTTCCTAGGTCCAGTCTATGAATGATCTATTCATTCTTGTGTTGACCTCACAATTCATGGCTTTATGAAATGATTCAACATTTAGTAAGTGAATCCCCTTTCATTTCTCCTACAAAGATTTTTTTAAACAAATAGTCTTTTATTTTATTTCATTTTTAAAGATTTTATTTATTTTGAGAGAGGGAGAGAAAGAGAAAAAGAGATCATGAGGGGGGAGAAGGGAAGAAGGAGAGGGAGAAACAAACTGAGCCACCCAGGTGCCCCTATTTTATTTTTCTAAAGTAATATCTCTGCCCAATGTGGGGTTCAAACTCACAACCCCAAGATCAAGAGTCATATGCTCTACTAGCTGAACCAGCATAGTACCTCACTCTTATGCATATTTTTAAAAGTTTTTCAAAACCCTTACATATTTTAGATGGTTAAAAACATTTTAAGATTTTATTTATTTTTCAGAGAAAGGACAGCACAAACAAGGGAACAGCAGGCAGAGGGAGAAGCAGACATCCCACTGAGCAAGGAGCCGGATGTGGGACTTCATCCCAGAACCCTGGGATCATGACCTGAGCCAAAGGCAGAAACTCAACTGACTGAGTCACCCAGGCACCCCTAGATGGTTAAAATTTAAAAAAAAAATTTGTTCAATTACATTTGTAATTATAACTTAAAATATGCAAGACTGCCTTGAGACCATGGAGGATGATGTAAAGAGTAAAATGATAGAATTCTTGCTCTCAAGGACTTCATCTATTGTGTGAAATAATGGAGTAATAATCTGATTCTAGGAATATGAAAGAGAGGCAAGCTAGAACAAGCACCAATAGACATGTTTTATAGAGTTAAATATTAATTAGGCCTTGTAACTGAGCACCGCATATAAGTGGCACAGTCTTTTTGAGACGTTTAATGTGGCCATTGTAGTTTTAAACATGGCCGGACCCATTAGGCTGTCTTAAAGTTGTGACGTACAGAACAGGTGAAGCCTCATTTTTATGTTGCATCTCTGAAAATCTAAGTATTTAGAAGGTCTTCCCTTTTCATTTTGGTGGGGGTACAATGCATTCATGCCTTTTACATTTTTTAAAAAAGTTTAATTTTTTAAAAAGATTTTATTTATTTATTTGATACAGAAGGGGAGGGGAGCAGCAGGCAGAGAGAGAGGGAGAAGCAGACCCCCCACCAAGTGGGGAGCCTGATGCGGGGGCTCAATCCCAGGACCCTGGGATCATGACCTGGGTGGAAGGCACACACTTAATCGACTGTGCCACCCAGGTGCCCCTATTTATTTATTAATTTAAGTAATCTCTATATCCAACATGGAACTTAAACTCACAACCCCCAGATCAAGGGTCATATGCTCTTTTGACTGAGCCAGCCACGCCCTGTTATACGTATCCTTCAATGTCAGGTATCACAGGTATTTTGGATTTCTGAATTTTCAGTTCACTTTACAATGACATTAAATAACTCTGATTCTCTGTTAGGCACACAAGAGTAATTCATTTTTTAAAAAAGATTTTTATTTATTTCAGAGGGAGGGTGTGGAAGGGGCACAGAGAGAGGGAAAGAGAGAATCTCAAGCAGACTGCACTGAGAGCCCAGTGTGGGCTTGATCACATGACCCTGAGATCGTGACCAAAGTTGAAATCAAGAACCAGCTCTTTAACAGACTGAGCCACTCAAGTGCCCCAAGAGTGATTCATTTTAAACATGTTTTCAATTTGTTGTCTGATTTAACTATTAGATGTCACCATATAATCTTGTTTCACAGAATATTTTCTTCGGCAAATTCTTTATGATGTTACTCTGGTAACTAAAGTTAACTCCACTGTAATTAAAAAATTTATGACCACAGCCTCTGGAATTATATTCAATGGTCCTTTCATTCCCTCATACAAAATGCTTATTATATAACAAGTTATAAATGTTTTACTAGTCTTTTACGTGTAGCACAAACTTTATGACTTACATTTACAATGTGGGTGGCATATGGCAGAATCTGTTAGGTGTTCTAAAAGATGTATAAAAGGGAGAAATAAATTTGGACTAGGAAAAATCCAGATAGGCTTTATAGGGATAGAAAAGTTTTCCCTTCATCCATTCTATGGTTTTATCGGCTGGTCTAAATTAAATTGATATAAATCAGATTAACAGAGGAAAGCCAAACATAATTATGTGTATGGGAGCCCTATAAAGATAGGGATATTCAAAGGACAGCCAGGTAATTGAGGCTCATGTAACATCCTGAGCTAAGAAAAGGGGTATCAGTTTGGGAATACAAAGGGGAGGAAGACCATTCATAGAAAGTCGGAGATGTTTAGAAAACAAAGTTGCCCTGCTATGCAGATAAATTTCTTAGGGAAAAGGGTACCTCTGGAATAGCTCTTTTCCCAGTACAGGCCCCACTTCCAATGTAAATTTAGGCAGTTGAGGGGGAGGTAAAGAGGTTTTCCTAAATCTTCTGGGTTTTGATTGCCGTTAGCTCAAAATAATCCTCATGCCAATGTGACATATTTTGAGATGGTAAATTCTGCTCCCCTTCAACTCCATGAACATGATTGCTAGACAGTTAAGCTCTGAAGAATGAGTGGGACTTCAAGAAGCAGAGAGAGGAGGCAGGTACTGGAGCCGCCAACATCATGCTAAATGCAGGAAGGGGATTAAAACATGTTGGATTTTATATTAATGTTAAATATAAATACATATATATGTATGTATTTTATGTATATGTATGTATATACATTTTATGTGTGTGTATATATATATATATTTTTTTAAAGATTTTATTTGCCACAGAGAGAGAGAGAGCACAAGCAGGGGGAATGGAAGGCAGAGGAAGAAGCAAACTCCCTGCTGAGCAGGGACCCTGATGTGGGACTTGATCCCTGGACCCTGGGATCAGGACCTGAGGTGAAGGCAGACACTTAACCAACTGAGTCACCTGGATGTCCCCTGATGTTATATTTTCCCATCTTCTATACTCCAGACCTGTTACAAAGTGCTGGGCAGATTTAATGATACTGTGCAGCGAAGAATTTGTTCCAAAGCCAGAGATAATTTATGGGCTGGCCTGTGGTCTAGGAAGTAATCAGGTAGAACAGCTCAACATAATCAGAGTACTCTATGGGGATGAGAAAATACAACCCTTGACTGAGGGCTATTCTGATGTGAGACTGGCAGAATTTCCGGAGCTAACTAGGTGGGCTTAAGTATTTATTGAGTACCTTTTATGTTCTAGGCACTATTCCAGGCAGTGTGGCAATAGACAAGATAGACTGTGGCTTTGCTCTCCTGGCGGTAACAATGTAGTACAAAAGATAGATTCTAAAAATGTAAATATGTTGATTTCAAGTTAGCTTACATGGTGATAAGTGATACCCAAAAAATAAAACAGCTTGGGGGCGCCTCAGTGGTGCAGTTGTTTGTGTCTGACTTCAGCTCAGGTCATGATCTCAGGGTTCTGGGATCCAGGCCTGCTCAGCAGGGAGTCTGCTTCTCCCTCTCCCTTTCTTCCTCCCCGCATTGATTCACACCCCAGTCTCTTTCTCAAAGAAAGAAATAAAATCTCAAGAAAAAAAAATAAAAGAGCTTGTTGTGATAAAGGAAGCAATGGGAAGGCCTCCCTGGGAACGATTTTTGGGTAAGATCTGAATGAAACATGAAGAAAAAACAGTAGGCAAAAATCACAAGGAAGCAAAAACAGGTATTTAGAAGCAAAATAGAGATAAAAACAGGTGGAGAGAGCAAAGACAGAGAAGTGAACTGTTTGCAAACTAAACAGAGGTGCTGTTGGATTCTCAGAGCTACTACTTGATTTCTGATTTCTAGGGCCACTGTTATCTCCTACATGTATGCATAAATACATGCATATATTTCACCTGCTATCTTTATTTTGTTGTAGGATATTTTATCTATCTATCATTTATCTATCTATCTATCTATCTATCTATCTATCTATCTATCATCTATCATCTGTCTTCATCCAATAATTTCCCTAATGAAGGATAGCTAGGTTGTTGACATTTTTAACCATTCTGAACAATACTGCAGAATACATTCTGGTACATTTTCTCATGTATATATGTGAAGCTTTCGTATATCTTTGGAATTGAAATTTGGGGGTGGTAAAGAATACCTATCTTCAATGGTATAATAAAGAATACCTATCTTTATTAAATATTGCAATATTGCTTTCCAAAGTTTTTTTCCAAATAAATTTACTTTCCCATCCCATTTAATGTCCAACGGGGCATTAAAATAATTCAATTTTTTCTAAACTAATTAACATAAAGTGGTATCTCATTTGAGTTACTTTAACTCATTTGAGTTATGAAAGTAATAAGTAATAAGTAATAAGCCAATATTATTGGCTGTTTGGATTTCATCTTCTGAGAACTGATATTCTTTGCCCATTTTTCTACTGAATGGTTTGGCTTTCTTATTAGTGGTATTCTGAATCATAGTTTTTTTGATCATATTACATAGGCAATTATATTATAAAAAAATTATCAGTCCTGTGTTAAGTTTCTGACTCTTGATCTCAGCTCAGGCTTTTTTTTTTTTTTTAAGATTATTTATTTAAGAGAAAGAGGGAGGGAGAGAGAGTGCTTGGGGTGGGGGGCAGAGGGAGAGGGAGAGAGTCTTAAGCAGGCTCAACATGGGGCTCAGTCTCATGACCGAGAGATCATGATCTTGGCCAAAATTGAAAGTTTGATGCTTAACCAACTGAGCCACCCAGCCATCTCCTCCTTTGCCCATTTTGAGTGTTTTTTTCCTTATTGTTAGGTGTTCTTTGTATATTTTGGACACAAGCCTTCTATTAGATAAGTGTTTTGAAAATATTTTCTCCCAGTTGTGTGGTTTGGCTTTTCATTTTCTTAACTCTTCTTCACAAATCAGAAGTTTTAAATTTTAATGAAACTCACCAATTTTTCTTTCATGGATTATGCTTTTGATGTTGTGTCTAAAAAGTCATTGTCAAACCCAAGGTTACTTAGATTTTCTCCTATGTTTTGTTTTAAGAATTTTACATTTTTGTTTTAAATTTAGGTCTATAATCTATTTTGAGTTAATTTTGGGAGATATGAAAAGTCTATGTATAGATTCCTCTTTCCTTGTATGTGGACATCAAGTCCTTCCAGCACCATTTATTGAAAAAATTATCCATTTTCCATTGAATTGCCTTATGCTCCTTTTTCAAAGATGCATTAATTATATTTATGTGATCTATTTCTTTTTTTTTTTAAGTTTTACATTTTTCTTTTAAGATTTTATTTATTTGACAGAGAGAAACACAGCCAGAGAGGGAACAGAAGCAGGGGTAGCAAGAGAGGGAGAAGCAGACTTCCCGCAAAGCGGGCAGCCCAATGTGGGGCTCGATCCCTGGTCTCCAGGATCATGACTCTGAGCTGAAGGCAGTCGCCCAACCGAGCCACCCAGGCGCCCCTATGTGATTTATTTCTGCACAGTGTATTGTGTTCCATTGATTTTTCTATTCTTTGCTAATACTTCACTATCTTTTTTAAAAAAGATTTTATTTATTTGACAGAGAGAAACACAGCCAGAGAGGGAACACAAGCAGGGGGAGTGAGAGAGGGAGAAGCAGGCTACCCACTGAGCAGGGAGCCCAATGCGGGGCTCAGTCCCAGGACCCTGGGATCATGACCTGAGCTGAAGGCAGACGCTTAATGACTGAGCCACCCAGGCGCCCCAATATTTCACTGTCTTGATCACTGTAGCTTTATAGTAAGTCTTGAAGTTGGGTATTGTCTGTCTTCTGACTTTGTTCTTCTTTAGTATTTCATTGGCTAATCTGGGTCTTTTTCCTCTCCATATAAACTTCACATTCGGTCAATATGCACAAAAATAACTCACTGGGATATGGACTGGAACTGCATTGAATATATAGATCAAGTTGATAAGAATGGACTTTTCTTATATATTTTAAAGATTTATGTATTTTAGAGAGAGAGAATGCATGTTCTTGCATTTGCATGAGTTGAGGTGGGGATGGAGGGAGAGGGAGAAGGAAAGAAGCAGACTCCCCACTGCGTGTGGAGCCTGACCCAGGGCTCAGTCCTGCACCCCCAAAATCATGACCTGAACCTAAATCAGGGGTTGGACACCCAACTGACTGAGTTACCCAGGCACCCCTCTTATGTTAAATTTTGCTTATAACATTGAAGTTTTTAATTTCCCAGAATTAATTTTTATACATAATGTGGAGGGATCAGTTTTTTCCCCATATGAATGGCAATTGTTCTGGTAATATTTATTGACTAGCCCCATCCTTTCCTAATTTTTAAAAAGATTTTATTTATTTATTTGACAGAGAGAAACACAGCCAGAGAGGGAACACAAGCAGGGGGAGTGAGAGAGGGAGAAGCAGGCTTCCTGCTGAGCAGGGAGCCCAATGCAGGGCTCGATCTCGGGACCCTGGGAACATGACCTGGGCCGAAGGCAGATGCTTAATGACTGAGTCATCCAGGTGCCCGTCCTTTCCTAATATTTAATAACAACTTTGTCATAGTCAAAGTCTCATATATGTGTATGTCTTTTTCTGGAAACTTTATTAGGTACTACTGGTCTATTTGACCATTTCTAAACTGTTATATAATAAATACTACTAGGAGGGGTTCTCCCAACTTATTCTACAACCTTTCCTCTATCACAAAGAATTACAGTTTTTCTTGGACCTTAAGTTTTGGTATGAATTTTAGTATCATTTTAACATATTTTGTGAAAAAAATCTGTTGAGATTTTAATTATAAATACATTATAGTTATTGATTAGTTCAGTGAAAACAGACCTTTGTATCTTTTCTTGCTTATGAAAAGATTTGTTCATTAATATAATTTCATCTATTAAAGCTTTGCACATCTTTTGTTAGTTTTATTCTTAGTTACTGGATAGTTTTTTTTTTCCCCTATTAATGGATACTTCCTTAAAATCACAAAACTTGTGCAGTTCTCAAAGTAATTCTTTTTTAAGATTTAATTTTTAAGTAATCTCTATACCTTACAAGGGGGTCAAATTCCAAGATCAAGAGTCACATGCTCTACTGACTCAACTCTACTGACTCAGCCAGCCAGGTGCCCCTCAAAATAGTTCTTTAATAATTTGCTATTAAATTATTTTACAATTCAAAATATAGTTTTAAAATTCTTGAAACATCACCTGTATAGTATAAATACATACAAATTATAAAAAATACAAGATACCGTATCTGAAATGTGAAAGTATTAGTGTATCATTTCTCTCTAAACTGGGAGGAATGTATAATGTTTTTTAAAGTACATGATTTAAAAAAAAATACCAAAGTCTAGAAATTGTTGATTCAAGTCCTTCGCAGTATTACAGCACTGTATTTTTTAAAATTATTTTATGTTTTTAAAGATTTTACTTGAGAGGAGACAGTGAGAGTGAGAGAGCATGAGCAGAGAGAGGGACAAAGGAGAGGGAGAAGCTGACTCCCTGCTTAGCAGGGAGCTGAAGGTGGGACTCAATCCTAGGACCCTGAAATCATAACTTGAGTCAAAGGCAGATGCTTAACTGAGCCACCCAGGAGGCCCAAAATTTATTTATTTTATATATAGAAAGAGAACACCCACGCCCACACATGTGGTGGGCAGGAAGGGGAGAGAAGTTCAAGTTGACTCCCTACAGGACTCCATCTCACCATGCTGAGCTCATGACCTTAGCCAAAATCAGTTGGATGCTTAACCAACTAAGCCAGTCCAGGTGCCCCTCTTGTTCTTCTTTTTAGTTTATGAGTTTACCCTCATTGATGGTGAGCTATTTATTTAATGATTTACAAAACTAGGTAGGTTCATTCTGAATAATCAGAACGTAAACTCATGTTCAGGAGGTATTTAAGCATTTGAATGTTAATTAAGCTGTTACTATTTAATTTACCACTAATAAATATACACCAGGTCCTAAGTATTTCAAAGAAGAGATTAATAAGTCACATCTCAAACCATTTTCCTAAATCATAAAGAAAATTAGGACCCAGTACATTACTTGTGGATTATCCAGTTTCCAACATTACCTTAACAGGGGAAATAGCTGCTATAAAATTTGTAAATTACAAGTCTTTAAGGTAGCTATTTTAAGGTCCATGCAGGAATACCCTGAAACAGGCATGGAACTACTACAGTGCCGAGTCTCAAAACTGTTTTTCTTTCCTTCCCTTTCATCTTCATCCTACACTACAACCTGTTTTTCCTGGCTCTGAATAATTCTCTAATTCTCAGTATGGTCAAACATTTGGCCTTAAAAATAACTCTTGAAGTGCTGTCGTTGTCTTACACAAATATCTAAATTACGTTTGCCCCAAATACCATGGTCTCAGTATACAGCTGATGGGAACTTGGTGGCCCACTTAACTGTGCGATCGCCAGTACAGAGCAGCTCCGCGATCGGGGCGATCCAATGACCCCCCCCCCCCCTTGCCCATCCTCAACCCAAATTCACAGACTAGTCCGGGGGTTATTTCAGGGCATACTCCTCGCTTCCCAGAACGTCTCAGCCATAATTCAAACCCAGCCCCACAAAACGCTCCTGGTCAGCTGAGCTAAAGCTTCAGAGCCCTTCGGGGCTCGGAGGAGGCTGCATTTCCAGACTACTAGCAAGCCGGCCGACAGTTTTGTGTCCGAAAGACCGGGTTCCCCGCAGCCAGCCCATTGTGCTGGTGTTGGAAAGCCGTCGTCAGCCTCTGACGCAGCGGAGGCCCCGCCCCGCGCATGACGCCAGCGTCAGGCCAGTCCCGGCATGCTCTGCGGTGGCTGGCGGTGGAGTGCAGACGAGTGGAATTCTTCCCGTGAACATCTCTGCTCAGTTCAATCGCTCTCCAGACCCAGGTCGGCGAAAGTGCCGCGTCCAGTCGTCCTCCTACCGCTCGCCCGTCCGTTTGAGCGCCCCTAGCCCTCCTGCGAGGGCGCCCCGGGACGGAAGGATCCACCAGCCTGTCGGCGCCCGCCGTGCTCGTGGTCGCCGTCGCCGTTGTCGTGGTGGTAGTGTCTGCCGTCGCCTGGGCCATGGCCAATTACATCCACGTTCCGCACGGCTCCCCGGAGGTGCCCAAGTTGGACGTCACGGTTCAGGATCAGGAGGAGCAGCGCTGCCGGGAGGGGGCCCTCAGCCTCCTGCAGCACCTGCGGCCGCACTGGGACCCTCAGGAGGTGACCCTTCAGGTAACGCCCACATCTCCGCACGGGGTCTCTCACAACCCAGGCTCGGCCCTGGGGGAGTTTCACAGTCCCTTCAGTTCCCGGATGATGGGCCAGAACCGACGGGGACGTCTTCCTCCTCGGCCCTTGAGGAAGGGACCGGGTATTTCTTTCGTCAGCCCTGTAAAGGTCACTCCCCCTTCCTTCACAGTTGCTTATTGAGGTTGTCCTTAGGGCAGATTTTCTTTCTGGAAGCAGCTACGTAACACGTACCCATTCACCCTGGAAAAATTCCTGTTGATAGTTGGCCCCTCCTCCCACGCCCCTGTTCCTTCTAACTGCAAAGGAACCTTTTCCATTCCCCCTGCAAGGGGTCCTCTTCAGTCGTCCCTAGTTACCTTCTTGCCTTCCACAGATAATGCGGGAATTAATCCTTGTGATCTTTTCCTTTCCCTTCCCGCCCCTCCCCCTCCCCGGCGGTTTACTCCCATTGATGTCTCACCCAGTGTTCTATCTTCTCAAATCCTCGGATGGGCGAGAGTAGTCGATTTTAAATAATAACCATGGTCATGCGTTACTCGATTGGCTTCTTAGGTAGCACTAGACATATTTTACTTGAATCGGTATTTCTGAATTTTTTTAGTCGTATTAGTAAATTAACCGTATCTGATGTTAGGTCGATCAGTGAGTGTGCCGTTGTATCCGTAGAACAAAAATTGGGAGGAAAAAAATATCCTTAGGGATCTAGGTGTTTTCTAATAACTTACTTCTAATAAGTTAGTATAGATGAAATTTATTTTGAATATTTTAACTTTTAGAGTTTAAGGATCTACAACAATGAACCTCCATTTTCCTTGCATACACTAAATAAGGTCAGTAATTTTGAAGTCTGAGATATTTGGGTTTTGTTTCACATCGTGGCAATAAGGTAAGAAGTATCGAAGTATTCTTTATTTTGTTGACTCATTTATTCAGCAGTGTGGATTGAGTTAACAATATCTCAGATTCTTTGCTAAAGTAGTCACACATACAAAGATGAATAAAACATGAATAGTGCTCTGGGGCCCAGAACAGTTCCTGACACTTGGGCTTTCAGAAGTGTTAGTTTCAGTTCTTACTGCCTAAAAGAGTCTTGAACATATTAAAAGGACCCATATGTTTTGGGAAGAAAATTGTTAGACAAAAATTTTGAAGTTTTAAGGGAGTGGTAGCTAACTAAACAGGACATAGTGAATTCAGAATGATTTTCTTTTCTTTCTTTTTTTTTTTTTTTTAAAGATTTATTTATTTATTTATTTGACAGAGAGAGAAATCACAAGTAGGCAGAGAGGCAGGCAGAGAGAGAGGAGGAAGCAGGCTCCCTGACGAGCAGAGAGCCCGACACGGGCCTCGATCCCAGGACCCTGAGATCATGACCTGAGCCGAAGGCAGAGGCTTTAACCCACTGAGCCACCCAGGCGCCCCAGAATGATTTTCATGTGTAATTTGAAAAAATAAATTAATTAAAACTTCCAAATTGAAACTCTGAACTTTATTATTCATCGCTCTTACTACAGAAGCTTTTTATTTTTTATTTATTATTTAATTTTATTATTATGTAAATAAAGATTTTATTCATTTATTTGACAGAGAGAAACAGGGCTAGAGAGGAAACACAAGCAGGGGGAGTGAGAGAGGGAGCAACAGGCTTCCCGCTGAGCAGGGAGACTAATGCGGGCTCCATCCTGGGACTCTGGGATCATGACCTGAGCCTAAGGCAGACTCTTAGCAACTGAGCCATCCCAGGAGCCCCCAGAAGAGTATTATATTTATTAAAATAATTATATTCTGGCAGTCAATTATAAACTAAACATACTAACTTTTTTTTAAGATTTTTTTTTTTTTTGACAGAGAGATCACAAGTAGGCAGAGGCAGGCAGAGAGAAAGGAGGAAGCAGGCTCCCTGCTGAGCAGAGAGCCCGATGCGGGCCTTGATCCCAGGACCCTGAGATCATGACCTGAGCCAAAGGCAGAGGCTTTAACCCACTGAGCCACCCAGGCGCCCTAAACAGGTACTAATTTTAAAGGCAGTTCTGCTTCCTTGGAAACTTTGGTACTGGCAGACTATGCTACTTTTTAAATAGAGAATTTAAAATTTGAAGCTTTGAAGACTGGTGTTTCCACTGATGTATTTGTCTGTAGAACAGTAATGATAGCTACCCTGAGGTACCAGTGTGCCAGGTTGTGAGTTAGGTCATGTATATATTTTACCATTTAATCCTACAAACAACTGTATTAGGTTTTTTTTTTTTTAAGTGAAACTCAGTGAAATAAAGCCAGCATATAGGTAAAAGGGACAAAATGTGGTAACATCAGAAAGTGGTTGGGATTGAATCTTTGATTGTCAGAAAGTACTTGGGATTGAATCTTACCTTTTATCTATGCAGCAACTTTTGACTTTAAGGCCTTTGGACTCGTAATCCAAATTTGATATATATTTATTTGTCAGTGAAGGTGAATACTACCACTGTTTTGCTCTAAGGATGATTATTAGTTAGAAATATAATCCTCTGTGCAAACAATGCTTTTATTTATTTTTTTTTTTACGGTTTTTATTTATTTGACAGACATAACGAGAGAGGGAACACAAGTAGGAGGAATGGAGAGGGAGAAGCAGGCTTCCTGTGGAGCAGGGAGCCCAGTGCGACGTTCGAACACAGAACCATCATGACCTGAGCTGAAGGCAGACGCTTAACGACTGAGCCACCCAGGCGCCCCATAAACAATGCTTTTGATCTAGAAGCTGAGACATACGTTAGTCCGAATTGGTGGTTATTTTTTTTTATTTTTATTTTTTTAAGATTTTATTTATTTGACAGAGAGAAACACAGCTAGAGAGGGAACACAAGCAGGGGGAGTGAGAGGGAGAAGCAGGCCTTCCGCCGAGCAGGGAGCCTGATGTGTGGCTCGATCCCGGGACTCCGGAATCATGATCTGAGCCGAAGGCAGTCGCTTAACCAACTGAGCCACCTAGGCGCCCCGAGTTGGTGGTTATTAATTGGTGGTTCTTTAACTTGAGAAAATCTGAGTCCCATATTCTGTCATTCCAATCTCTTTATGAAGGGATTCTTTAGTAAATCTTTAGTAAATCTTCAGGATTTCTTTAGTAAGTCTCAATGGGAATACTTCTTTTGAGATTTACTTTTATTTCCTTTGAAGTATAGAGATAACAGTCATAATATTTCAGAAGAAGTATATATCATATATTCAGCAGATTAATATTGGTATACAGCCAGTTTTTTCAAAGACTACTTTTTCTAAAATTTAAAAAAATTTTAAAGCATATTAAATATGCTTCAAACATATCTTAGAAGCTTAGTGTTAGTAATCCTTATTTTACATCTGAGCTGAACTATTCAGAACATACTGGAAAATCCAGAAGCAAGCAAAAAAGATTTTGATGCAGTCAAAATGATACAGGGCCTAGTCTTTGCTCAAAACTTACAGGCACATGGAATGCTATATCTCTTTTTAGATGGGATTTTAACAAGTTAATTTTTTGGTTTTCCTATTTACACAAGATTGAAAAAGTATAAAAGAGGTGGTAAGCTTTTTGGAGTGTATCCTACTTAGGGTAGGCAGATTAGATCAGAAACAACTACCAGTCACAGTGCTTTTTATTTCATAACATTTTATTGAAATTCCTAGTCTAATAGAGAAGAGAAAACAATCACAGTATAGTGTTTTTGTAGTGAACATTCATATTTATGTGCAATGACTACAGAAGAGCATATAAAAAACATAATTTTTTTTTTGCTGTACTTCAGGTTTTTTCATGCATAGTTTTGATATTCCTTTATTTTTCCAGGCATACATACGCTATCTTAGAAACTAGTATTTGTGTTTGGCTATATTGCTACATAGCAGTTTTCATAGCTGCTTCTCTTTATTTGGCTATGTTGGAAATAGTCACTAAAATATTTAAGTAAAATATCCTATTAAAAATTATAATCCCTCTCATTTTAATATATTTGATATTTCATATTTGGTAATGTTTTATTTATTTATTAAAAATATTTTATTTGGTGAGAGAGCATGCATGCACACACACAGGCAGGGGGAGAGGGAGAAGTAGTATCCCCAAAGAGTAGGTCGCTTGATACAGGGCTTGATCCCAGGGCCCTGAGATCATGACAAAAGCCAAAGGCAGAGGTTCAACCAACTGAGCCATCCAGGCGGCCCTTTAATAATATTTTAAGTGAAGAATCAAACCCAAAATATCTATAGTTCTGTTAAACTGTATCTCCTTTTGTGTTCTAACTTAATAACCCTCCCCCCCCTTTTTTAAGTATAGTTGGCACACAAGGTTACCTTAGTTTCAGGGTTTTTGTTTTTGTTTTTGTTTTTGCTTTTTTTCTGTTTTTAAAAAGATGAATTTGGGGGTGCCTGAGTGGCTCAGTAGGTTGAGCTTCTGACTCTTGATTTCAGCTTGGGTCATGCATGATCTCTTGCTTCAGGCTCCACTCCACAGGGAGATTCTCTTTCTTACTCCTCCTGCACACCTCCCCCCACTCCCGGCTTGTGGCACACAGTCTTTCAAAGAATAAGTAAATCTTAAAAAAACAAACAAAAAACCCCCACAGAGTGCTCCTTACTTTAGGTGATAGAAGTCTCTGAAAAGTCTTAGGTAGATTTAAGTGATACATTAAGTGTGCCAGAAGGATGCGATATTTACAGGAATCTTGAATCCTGTAGATAAATATAAGGGGTCATAATTTTTATTCAACACAACTTTAAATATCAGCAGTTCTAGTTTTCCATTTCTTTTCCTTTCAGTGTTTTATAATAATAAAGTATTTGATGAGTGATAGGCCCTAAGACTTCATCGAATATAGCTGAGACATGTATGATGTTTGATAGGCTGCTATCAAAGATGTTTATATATACATATATATAAATACATATTTTTAAGTAATCTCTATACCCGGCATGGGGCCTGAACTCATGACCTCGAGAGCAAGAGTTGACGCTCTACCAATTGAGCTAGCTAGGCTTCCCAAAGATGTAATAAACTCCCATGTCTTTTATTGAGACGTGACTAAAAAGTTAGAAGCCTCACACGCTAGTTCGTTTTCAATGGCTGTGTGACTTGGACTAAACAATTTGGCCTCTTTGGGGCGTGGTGGAAAGAAGATGGTTTTTGAATCCTGGTACCAGCTATTTGTAAGCTTTGGCAGGTTTTAAATCTCTGTGAAATGGGATTAGTGTCTTCCTTGGAACATAGTCGACTAGCAGAAAATAGTAGAATTTTACTACTCTAATATTGCTTTACTGCTAATAATAATTTTACTACCAGCAGCAGTTTTTACTATTTTACTACTAATTATAGAATATCCTGAGACTTGAAATACAAAGAGTTGTCACGGAGGGCGCCTGGGTGGCTCAGTTGGTTAAGCGACTGCCTTCGGCTCAGGTCATGATCCCGGAGACCCGGGATTGAGCCCCACATCAGGCTCCCTGCTCGGCGGGAAGCCTGCTTCTCCCTCTCTCACTCCCCCTGCTTGTGTTCCCTCTCTGGCTGTGTTTCTCTCTGTCAAATAAATAAAATATTTAAAAAAAGAGTCGTCACGCGTGGTATGTTTTACTATTACATGCCTTCAACTCTTTGCCTCCCATCCGCCTCAGGAAACACCCCCCCCATTTGTAAGTGGAATAATTAATCAGAAACAATTGTGATCTCCTAAAATTCAGTAATTCTTTTTTTTTTTTTAAGATTATTTATTTATTTATTTGACAGAGAGAAATACAGCCAGAGAGGGAACACAAGCAGGGGGAGTGAGAGAGGGAGAAGCAGGCTTCCTGCTGAGCAGGGAGCCCGATGTGGGGCTCGATCCCCAGTCCCCGGGATCATGACCTGAGCCAAAGGCAGTCGCTTAACCAACTGAGCCACCCAGGCGCCCCAAATTCAGTAATTCTGACATATATATGTATTTATTGAATTTATTTTAAAAGATTTATTTATTTATTTTATTTTAGAGGGGGAGAACATGAGCATGGGCAAGTGACGAGAAGGCAGAGGAGAGAGAGAGAGAGAGAGAGAGGGAGGGAAGGAGACTGTGGATGAGCAAGGAGCCTGATGCAGCAGGGCTCAACATCACACCCTTTGAGGCCATGACCTGAGCCAAATTCAAGAGCCCGATACTTAACTGGCTGAGCCATCCAGGTGCCCACAGATGCATATTTTTTGTAGCAGGCATGATGCTAATTTTAAGCAGCATTCTTTTGTACAGCTAACTATAACAGAAGGTAGGCATGGCAAAATGTAGGAGGGGAGTCTTTATAGAGGAGGGGATACCTGAACTGACCTTTGAAGGAAAGAGATGGTCGGGTGGAGTGGAGGAGCATTTTTGGGCAATGAAAACTACTTTCACAAAGCTAGATTATGAGGGAAAAAACCTACAGCGTGACGAGTATTTTGGGCAGAATGGAGTGTGAACAAGAAAAGAAGTGGGACTGATTTTTGAGAAAGGGAGTTGTTAGATGTGAAGGTTTTGTGTTTCATTAAGGAGGTGGTATTTTAGTATCTAGGGTATAATGGGAAGCCAGTTAATATTTTTAAGCAGGTGAGTTACATTGTGTATTTTTTTAGAGCAGTGGCAGGAAGCAATAGTTGAATGAGATGTTTTGAGCTGGGAATAAGTGATCGCTTAGGAAATTGGTTTTGAACTGGGGGTTACCCCACACTAATAGGATGTTAAATCCGTGTAGTGGGTTTAAACCACTACAGTTTAAAAAGATGAGTTAAAATAGGATGTGATAGGACAGATCAGAGAGTGTTGCAGATAGGATAGATTGGTGAAGCTTGTTTTAGTTTCATATGAAAGTATGAACTGAATGAGATGATAAATGTGTAATTTGGTCTATCACATTAAAAATGTTTGAGAAAGACTTAACCTGGGAGAAACTGTTACATTAGTCCAGACAAGATCCAAATTAGGACAGTGGCCTTGGAGATGAAAATAAAGGACAGATATGACATTTCAGAAAATAAATATGCAGGAGTTAATTGCTTGCAGGTGAGGGAAAGGGAAGCTTAAAGGTTTATTTATTTGTTTTTTCTGTGGGTGACAAAGGTGGGGAAGTAATGGAAGACCTATATTTAAGGAGTCAGGTTATTATCCATGATTTTGTCTTTTCAGGAGTTTTGTTCTTTGATACAGCTGATGGGCCATAAATAGATTTTTTTGAAATTTGAATTTTGAAAATTGTAGATACAACAAACATATAGGAAAATGCATAAAATATATATATATTTTTTGTAAAACGAATACTGTGTAACCCAGACCCTGGAAAAGAAAATATTATCAGCAACCCAGAATATCTCGATTTTCTTTCTGGTCCTAATCTTTCCCTCCCTCTAGTGGTAGTCACAATAGTAGGGTATTTTATTTATTTATTTATTTATTTATTTATTTATTTATTTATTTATTTAGAACTGACATAATAGGGGCTTGGGTGGCTCAATGGGTTAAAGCCTCTGTCTTCGGCTCAGGTCATGATCTCAGGGTCCTGAGAATATGAAATTATTTTTACTTAGAAAAGATATATCACAGCATTGAAACTAAGAACCATATCCTATCCATATTTTATTTAAAAGGTCAACTATTTTTATTATCTTCTGTTTCTTCCATACATATTTTATATAGTTATGATCATACTATATGTACAGTTTTGTATTCTTTTTTTTCATGCTGCCTTTCTTTCACTTTGCCATGTTGGTATATTACCGACTTTAATGTTCGACAGCTATAAACATAGTATTTGGTCATATTAAGCATCATGTGAGTTAATTATTAAAATTAAGTTTAAAAAATTCTAAAGGGTATAAAAGTAAAAAATCAGGTTCATAGCTTATCTAAACCTGTTGACCGTTTAAAAAAACATAAATAATATATGCCCTTAATAAAATACTTAAAAATATATATAAGGCTGTGAGGTGAAAAGTAAAAAGCTTAGCTCCCTCAACTTTCAAGTCATTCATTCTCCCACAGTAATTTGGTGAGCAGTTTTTGAACTTCTAAAAAATAAGCAGATTATGGATTTATTAGAGCACTTATCTACCTATGCTAATAAATACCAGTAAATATAATTCTGTTCCTTTTCTATACACAACAAAGTTATTCTGTATGCTGCATTTTAAAGTAATATATCTTAGACATCCTCCTGTGTTGGTATATGTAGTCTGCCCCATATTTTCTTTTTCAAAGATTTTATTTATTTATTTGAGAGAGAGAGGGAGCATAAGTGAGGAGGAGGGGCAGAGGGAAAGGGAACAGACTCCCCGGCTGATCAGGGAGCCCATGCGGGGCTCCATCCAGGACCCTGAGATCATGACCTGAGCTGAAGGCAGACACTTAACCGACTGAGCCACCCAGGTGCCCATATATATATATATATATTTTTTTTTTTTTTTAAAGATTTTATCTATTTGACAGAAACACAGCCAGAGAGGGAACACAAGCAGGGGGAGTGAGAGAGGGAGAAGCAGGCCTCCCGCCGAGCAAGGAGCCGGATGTGGGACTCGATCCCTGGTCTCTGGGATCATGACCTGAGCCGAAGGTAGTTGCTTAACCAACTTGAGCCATCCAGGCGCCCCCCCCCCCCACGTCATGTATTCTCTTAAGGATTTATTTATTTGAAAGAGAGAGCATCTGTGTGCACACCACATGCATGCTTGCACAAATGGGGGGAGGGGCAAGAGGGAGAGGGAGAATCTCAAGCAGACTCCCTCCTGGGCATGGAGCCTTGATGTGAGGCTTGATCTCACAACCCTGAGGTCATGACCTGAGTGGAAACTGAGAGTTGGAGACTCAACTGACTGAGCCACCCACGTGCCCCTGCCCATATTTTTTAAACAACATTGAATTGTTTTTATTTTTGCATATTAAAAACAGTATTGCATGAATTGCTTTTATATATATATTTTGGAAAGCTTTTCTAAATATGTCCTCAGAGTAAAGTTTTTTTAAAAAGTTTATTTATTTTATGCGATCTCTACATCTGACATTGAGCTTGAACTTACAGTCCTGAGATCAAGAGTCACAAGCTCCTCTGATTGAACCTTCTAGGTGCCCCTAAACCTTATTAGTGGGCTTAAAAGGTTGAAAACTGTGTGCCAGTTAGGATCCTTTGGAGAAACAGAACTTGGTGTCTGGGCTTTATTTCAAAGAATTGGCTCATACCAATTGTAGAGGCTATTAAGTCTGAATTATAGGGCAGGGTAACAGGCTAGAAACATAGGAGTTGATGCTATAGTCTTTTTTTTTTTTTTTTTTTTAAAGATTTGTTAATTTGAGAGAGAAAGTCTGTGTGTGTGCATAAGTCAGGGAAGGAAGGGGCAGAGGGAGAGAATCTTCAAGCAGACTCCCTGCTGGGCATGGAGCTCCAGTGCAGAGCCTGATGTGGGACTCAACCCTGCCACCCATGAGACTGTGACCTGAGCCAAAGCCAAGGGTCAGATGCTTAATTGACTGAACCACCTAGGTGCCCTGATGATGTAGTCTTAAGGCAGAATTTCTTCAGGGACACTTAAAATATGTTTAAGTTTAAAACATTCCTTACAGTGATAAGGCCCACCCGTGTAACTGACTGTAGATGTCAAAGGCATCTACCAAATACTTTCACAGCTGCATCTAAATTAGTGTTTGATTGATAACTGGGTATTATAGCCAGTCTAAGTTGACACATGAAACTGTCAGGCAATTTCTGACCTTAATATTGCCAGACTGTCATGAAAGTTGTGGGTTTTTTGCCCACCAGGTATTGCATTGCTATAAATAGCATCTGTGGCAGGTTTGGGCAATTTTGTATGTTCCCAAATGATATGGCGAATAAGTCCAGACTGAAGGATGAATTTATGTGTCTTCTCTTTTATACTAGTAAATAGGGGAAGCATTCTTGTAAGAATAATCTATTTTGTAATACATTCTGACAGAGGAGACAAAACCACCTCATATAATAACTGTTCCAACACTCTAATTTGAGTCCAAATGTCCCATCAATAGTACCATCCCCATATCTCCAGTTTTAACTGTTGCTCCTTTTAGGGTCTCTCACGTAGGCGTTAGATTCAATGCACTGGGCTTCCATATCAAGGAATCTCAAAAAGACTTTTTCTCTCCAATTCTAGGCCATTTTACCCATGTATGTGCACTTGTCTTGGATCCCTGGCTACTGAGGGTCAAGATCCTACCTTCATCATCTTTTTTCATCTTGATTTATCCCCACATTGGTGGCACACTCTTAATATCATCTTTGTATTCTCTTCGTGTTCTGGTTTTTTGAGGTCTCCCAAACTAGAGTAAATAGAGTGGATTTGTTAGGGGCCCTTCAGTCCTGGGAGACGAGTAGCAGCTCCTGTCAGTCTACATAGTCTCTGATAATTTTGGATTAAAAACTTTTGCTTCAACCTCATTGATGTCTGCTTTATTTATCTGCTTTTTCTTTTTTCTTTTTTTAAAAATATTTTATTTATTTATTTGACAGAGAGATCACAAGTAGGCAGAGAGGCAGGCAGAGAGAGAGAGAGGAGGAAGCAGGCTCGCTGCTGAGCAGAGAGGCCGATGCTGGCCTCCATCCCAGGACCCTGAGATCATGACCTGAGCCGAAGGCAGAAGCTTAACCCACCGAACCACCTAGGCGCCCTATTTATTTGTTTTTTCAATAACTGGTAAAAACTTCGATTCTTCTGGGGCAAGTAGATTTGCCATCTCCCTTATCCTTTCCACTTGTTAATAAACCATTCTAATTTTCTTGGTATTATTCCTAAGACCCATGATGGAGAACTTGAGATAGCAAATCTGATCCAATATCCTGAATAGTTTTTGTGTTGGTAACAGTAAAATTATGTGGGTGACCCATGTAGTAGGAGAACTTGAGATAGCAAATGTGATCCAATATCCTGAATAGTTTTTTGTGTTGGTAACAGTAAAAAGTTATATGAGTGACCCATGTAGTAGGAGTAAACTTTATCACACAGTATGCACCATGACCTGGGGTGGGACATACTAAGTGGTTGAATATCTTGGTCACTATAAAGCAAGTTCAGTGTGGCATGTACATATAGCATATCACCTACTTTATCTGTACTATTCCATTTTGCATGCAGAGGGTTCCCCTTTTAGCCACTTTAATTCATTGTACCAAGCTAGCACTCTTGTTTGGTTTAGTCACTGCCATTAAGAACTGTCAGTAGTGAGCTATGGGTCCTGCCTTAAAGCAAACATGCCAGGGTCTTTAAACCATAGACTGCTTCTTACTTAACCATTCTTATGGACCATAGTAATACAGGTTTTTTTAGGGAGCTAGCTTGAGCCATAAATGAGACAACTTTTACACTGTATCCCCTGATTTCAGTAGTTTCCTGATTTTGTCTCCTTGCCACCTGAATCATTTTGGTAAGCAGCTCTAAATCTACTGTCCAGTATTTTTCTCTTTTGTGTTAGTTTTGGGGTTAGCAGCTTGATGTTGCATTGGACAAGTTGGAATCTGGGTCTGTATAATGTCACAATCCACCCTAAAAGTGTCTTTAGCTTTCTGTTCTAGGTACTGTGTTAATGTGTTAACAATAGCCAGGGAATTGTGTATTTAGCTAATTTCTCATTTTGCATTTTATTGTGGATTCAGTGACTAAACTTTTGGGGTTAGCTTTGTCATTGCTAGGTTTCATTTACTTTTACCTTCTGTAACAGATGGCAACATGCCTGCTGTTTAACACTGTGGGTGATTTGGCAACCACCTGGCATCAGGGATTTATCATCCTCTAACCCCTTCTTTTTTTTCCCCCGCAAACAATGCTTTAGCAATATTACAGTAAGTTTAGGATCATGTTAGTGAACTTGATTGATATCCTTGAAGCAGATTAAGTGTCACGACACCAGCTTTTTAACCAGTTCTGCCATTGTGTAACTTCGGATAAATAAGGGAACTTATCTGGGCCATAGTGTTCTCATTTCATAAATTGATCATTTCCAAGGTTTTTTACAATCAGCCTCTGCATAAGCAAACATTTATTGAATATGTCTATATTCTAGGCCATTGTTTCTCAACCTTTTAATAATTACTCTCTAAACAGAGAGTTTAAATTAATTAAACATTTTTTATTTCTACCTAACAGAAATTATGTACTGAAGAATAGGATTTTGTCAGGGTTGAGTTTTGGTGATCCACAAACCATTGTAATACCTAAGATTTTTTTGCTCCTTTGGTGGTGATACCTGTTGAGAATGCATGTAATAGGCTAAGAAATTTCATTTCATTTCATATATATCCTTTGACTTATGATATAGTTAACGTCCTCAGGCCCAGTATACGTCAAAAAGATCCTAAATCAAAATTGCATTTTATATATGTAACCCATTGCACACCATTAGCTTAGCCTAACCTATCTTAAATGTGTCCAGAGCACTGATATTTGCCTACAGTTGGGCAAAATTATCTAATGGAAAGCCTATTTTATAATAGTGTTGGAAATTTTATGTAATTTATTGAATACTGTTAAGTGAAAAACAGAATGGTTGTATGGGTACAGATGGTTGTAAGTGTTTCGGTTGTTTACTGTCATGATCATGTGGTTGATTGAGAGCTGCAGCTACTCCTGCCCATCATCATGAGAAAGGATCATATTGTGTATTGCCAGCCCTAAATTCATATTAAAAGTATGGTTTCTGCTGAATGTGTAGTGCTTATACAGCATTGTAAAGTTGGAAAATTTTAAGTCAGATCATCCATAATAAGTTGGGGACCATCTGTATATGTTTATCTGCATCTCCTCTCTAAAATACTAAGGTGGGAGGCACCTGGGTGGCTCAGTTGGATAAGTGTCTGTCTTTGGCTCACACCATGATACCAGGATCCTGGGATTGGGCTCAGTGGGGAGTCTGCTTCTCCCTCTGCCTCTGCCCCCTACTTATGCGTGCCATCTCTCTCTCTCTCTCTCTCTCTCTCGCAACATAAATAAATAAAATCTTTAAAAAAAAATCAAAAAAATCCTAAGGTAGAAATTAGAGAAAGTGCCAAAGAACCTGTATATATATTTTTTCAATTTTAAAAATTATAAAGCTTTTGGGAATTTTCTCTAAGAGTACTATGAATTGAAGGTAGTGAGGAGATTACGTGAAAGTACATTCTTCCTAATCTGAATGTTACATTAACTCTTTCTAATAAAGATCTATTTGTTGTTGTTAAGTGATAAGAAAAAGGACATCATCAAGCATAGAACCTGATGAATTGCTATGGGTGTTGGTATGTGATATAGTTACTGTTGTCCTTAGTATAGGATTCTGACTTTGTTCTTTAAAATTGCCTTGACTGTTCTCAACTTTTTTAATTGCTATATAAATTGCAGACTTATAGTTTTCAGTTTTCACAAAAGACTGGATGACAGTTTGATACTTTGTGGAATCTATAGATATTTGAGAATTAAAATCATTAATAATATTGTCTTCAAATCCATAAACAAAGTATATCCCATTTATTTAGTCCTTTTATTTCTCTCAAACTTCTTTTTTTTTTTTTTAAAGTAAACTACGCCTACTGTGGAGCTGTGGAGCTCAAACTCATGACCCCAAGATCAGGAGGTACATACCCTACAGGCTGAGCCAGCCAGGCACCTCTTCTCTCAGACTTTTGAAGTTCATTCCTCCGTCCTTCCTTCCTCCCTCCCTTCCCTCCCTTTCTTTTCTTTCTTCTTTCTTGATTTTATTAATTTGAGAGTGAGTGAGTAAGAGAGAGCATGAGAGGGGAGAAGGTCAGAGGGAGGAGCAGACTCCCCGCGGAGCTGGGAACCTGATGTGGGACTCGATCCTGGGATTGCCACCCAGGCACCCACTTTTGAAGTTTTCAGTGGAGTGATCTTGCATGTTTCATTTGATTTTTCCCCCCTAGGAATTTGATGTTTTTTGATATTATAAAAGGTATCATTTTTAAAAAAATGGATTGTTGGTATAAAGAAATTCAGCTGATTGTTCTGTATTGAATTTTTCAAACATTAATTCTAATGTGTAATGTGTATGCTTTTTACATTTTACCTGCACATGACAGTTTTGTTTTTCCCTTTCCTGTTCCTACTCTATTATTATTATTATTTATTATTATTATTATTATTATTATTATTATTTTGCCTTATTGCACTGTCCAGCACAGTGTTGAAATACAAGGTGGTAGTGGGCATTTTATCTGGTTCCCAGTCTCAGGGAGAACACTGAATAATTTATTGTGAGGGTATGATGTGTGTAGGTTTTCTTTGGACACTCTGCCAGAGTAAGGAAGTTTCCTCTTTTAATTTATGTATTTATGTATTTTTAAGTAATCTCTACACCCAGCATAGGACTCAGATTCACAACCCCAAGATCAAAAGTCCCAGTTGGCTCCAAGGAAGTTTTCATTTTATTCTTGCAAAATGTTTTTGTCATACATGAGCATTGAATTTTATCATGTGTTTTTTTTGCATCTCATGATGATTGCATGATTTTCCTCCACTTTTCTGTTATTCAGCTGAATGACATTGATTTTTTAAAAATGTTAAAAACCTTTGTTTTCATAGAGTAAGCCGTATTTGGTTCTGATGTCCTTTTTTTTTCATATTGTATTAGTGATGAATATATTTTTTTTAAGTTTTTATTTACTTAAGTAATTTCTACACCTGTCGTGGGGCTTGAACTCACCACCTTGAGATTAAGAGTCTTATGACTTATTCTGACTGAGCCAGCTTGGTGGCCCCATTACAAATATTTTGATTAATATTTTTGCTACTATGTTCATGAGAGAAAGTGGTCTTTATAATTTTCTTGTAATGTCCTTGGCATGTTTTGGTATCTTACTGATTGTGTTCTTTTTTTTTTTCTTGATAATGTTGCTTGGAAGTAATCAACATTACCTTAAAAAGAACAGTTTTTGATTGTTGAGTTTTCTGTTTTATTGACAATTTTGCCCTTTTATTTTGTACCTAATTTTTTTTCTTTTTTCTTTTTTTTTAAAGATTAATTGGCTGTTATTTTTCTAGTTTCTTGAGCTGGAAGCTTAGATCACTAATTTTCTGCCTTTTTTATTTTTATATTTTCATTTACCTGACCCAGCAAGTGCTCACAAGTTTTGAAATGTCTTTATTATCATTCAGTTTAGAATGTTTTCTAATTATCTTTTTTTTTCTTCATCCCATAGATTACTTATATCCATTATGGCTTCATTTCAAATGAGTAGAAGAATTTTAAAGTTTTTTTTCTTTACTGTGGTGAAAACAACATAAAATTTACTATCTTGACCTGTTCGGGATATATAGGGTTTATGTGCAGTTTGCGTTATTGATGCCCAGCATATATTTTCTTGTCGTTTGAGAAATACTCTGAATAATTTAATCTTTGATGTTTATTGAAGCTTGTTTTTAATCAAGCCTGTAGTCAATTTTGTAATATTTCATGTAGGCTTGAAAAGCATGTGTATTGTTGAATACAGTGTTCTGTGTAAGTCAAGAAGTTGGATTTTTAATTCTGTTTTCAGGTCGCTTATATACGTAATGATTTTTTCCCTCTTCTTAAAAAAATCAGCTCTTGAGAAATGTGCTGAAGATTTAGACAATTATGAAATTAGTTTGTCAGTTTTACTAAATATATTTGAAGCTGTGTTATTACATGCATACACGTCTAGAATTGTTATATCATCTTAGTGGATCTATTCTTTGATTATAAAATGTCCCTTTAGCTCCTAGAACATATTGATAAGATGTTTTGTTTAATATAGTATAACTACATCAACTTTCTTTTGCATGTCTCTTGTAAAAACATATATATATTTTTTTCACACTTAGTATTTTAATTGGATTTAGTTCTTTCACATTGAGTGTAACTACTTGTACAGTTGAGTTTTTCTCTCAAAAAAAAAAAAATGTTTTTTTCTGGCCCTTGGTGGCCCAGTGGGTTAAAGCCTTTGCCTTCAGCTCAGGTCATGATCTCAGGGTCCTGGGGTCGAGGCCCACATCGGGCTCTCTGCTCAGCGGGGAGCCTGTTTCCTCCGCACTGTCTCTGCCTGCCTCTCTGCCTACTTGTGATCTCTCTCTCTGTCAAATAAATAAATAAAATCTTAAAAAAAAAAGACTCATTAAACACTTACCTTAAAAAAAGAATCTGTTTTTTCTTTTTGTTTGACCTGTTTTTGTATTCCTGTTTTGTTTTTTTTTTAATATATGATGAGCAGGGAGCAATCTCTTTTATTTTTTTTTTTAAAGATTTTATGTATTTATTTGACTGAGAGAGAGAGATCACATGTAGGCAGAGAGGCAGGCAGAGAAAGAGAGGGAAGCAGGTTCCCTGCTGAGCAGAGAGCTCTATGTGGGACTGGATCCCAGGATCCTGAGATCATGACTGGAGCCGAAGGCAGAGGCTTGACCCGCTGAGCCACCCAGGTGCCCCTGTATTCCTCTTTTTAACTGTTAACTTTTTTCTTCTTTCAACTTGTTCCAAATCTCAGAAGAGCTTATAGTAAAACATGGAGTGGCAAATATAATTAAGCAATTACAATGCATTTTAGTAAGTGCTATATATAGGGTGCTCATTAAGCACTGAGAAGTATTTATGCCTTACCTGAGTTTAAGGGCTCTCTCCTAGAGAAGAGAGCTCTTGTGTTGGATTTTTTTTTTTTTAAAGAGTATTTATTTATGAGAGGGAGCATGGGCAGGGGGAGGAGCAGAGGGAAAGGGACAAGCAGACTCTCTGCTCCACCCCACGACCCCGAGATTATGACCTGAGCCAAAATCAAGATGCTTAACCACCTAAGCTACCCAGGTGCCCTTTTTTGTGTTGAAATTTTATTTTATTATTTTATTTTTTAAAAGATTTTATTTATTTGAGAGAGGGAGAGAGAGAGAGAGAACACATGAGTGGGGTGGGGGGAGCGGGGAGAGGAAGAAGCAGTCTCCCCACATCAGGGAGCCCAATGTGGGACTCAGTCCCAGAGCTCTGAAATCATGACCTGAGCTGAAGGCAGACACTTCACTGAGCCACCTAGGTGCTCCTTGTGCTGGAACTTTCAAAGAGGTTAGAAGTTAGTGAAGTGAAGGAAAGAAGCCTGAGTTCATCAGGTACATTGCTAGATTACTTAAGGGGAGATAACATCGAGGAACTTGTGCGCCCTAAGGAGCTTGAACTTTATCCTCTGAGCAGTGTGGGGCCGTTAGAAGATTCCCATTTATCATGTTCATTTTTGTATTTTTAAAATTTATTTATTTAAAAAAAGATTTTAGAGAGATCAGAGTGAGCAAGAAAGAGAAGGGAGAGTGTGGGTACAAGCAGGGGGGAGGGGCAGAGAGGAAGCAGACTCCCCACTGAGCAGGGAGCCCCAAGAGGGATGCTGGGATCATGACCTGAGCCAAAGGCAGATGTTTAACTAGTTTAACCAACTGAGCCACCCAGGCACCAGAAACAGAAGTTCTAAGAATTATCTAGGAAGAGAACTTTTTATGTGGGGGATCGAGGGAGGGTTCAGGGATGGCTCTCTGAAATTTGCCTGAGTGGATGGAAAGTGATTGGGTACTATTATCATTAGATGGTTTGTATTTGGTTTTAGACAATTTTATTATGAGATGCATTGGTATTGTTTTCTTTGTATTTCTTGGGTTTAGACTTTTTGAGCTTCTGGGATCTTTGAGTTTATAGTTTTTCATCAAATTTGGGTAAATTTTGGCCATTTAAAAAATACTGTTTTCTCTTTTCCTCTTTTGAGGATACAGATTCTCTCTCCTCACGGATACTCTCCTTACTCACTCATGCTCACTTACTCTCTCATTTAGCTAATCCCTCCCCTCCAATGTTTTGTTTTGGGTGGTTTCTGTTGCTCTCTCTCCAGGGGGCAATATCTAACTTACTGTTAAATACCTCTAGTGTATTTTTCTTCTTAGACATCTTGAGAAGCTTGACTTGGGTCTTTTTATATTCAGTGTTTCTGTGTAACTTTTTGTTATAAAATACAAAACATATGTTTTTTTGTTTTTTTCCAAAACATATTTGTTTTAATGTCTGCTGGTCCTAACATCTGTGCCAGTTCTGGTTGGTTTCAGTTAATTGATTTTCCCCCCTCATTATGGATTGTATTTTTCTTCCTTTTTTGCATACCTGGTAATCTTTAATTGGATGTCAGACATTGTGAATTTTTACCTTCTTAGGTACTGAATAGTTTTTGTTGTTATTTAGGAATAGTTTGAGTCTTTGGGTCTTGCTTTTAAGGTTTGTTATGTGGGACCAGTATAGCTTAGAGTCTAGGGCTAATCTATAAACTTACAACAGATTTTATCCTAATTCGCTCTTTTTTTTTTTTTTTTTTTTTAAGATTTTATTTATTTGACAGAGAGAAACACAGTGAGAGAGGGAACACAAGCAGGGGGAGGAGGGAGAAGCAGGCTTCCCGTCGAGCAGGGAGCCCGATGTGGGGCTTGATCCCAGGTCTCTGGGATCATGACTTGAGTCGAAGGCAGTCGCTTAACCAACTGAGCCACCCAGGCGCCCCTTAATTCGCTCTTTTATTGTGAATTATTTTGCTGTTTTTTGTTAAAATGTGAAAAATATAGTTCTCTACATACATGTTAAGATCTTAGTGTGTGCCGCCAGTCACTATTCTAAATGCTTTTTATGTCTATTAATCCATTAATTCTTGTAATGCTATAAAATAGATTCCAGTATATTAATATTATTATATGTAAGGAGAATGAAGCACATGGGGGTTAAATGACTTGCCCAAGGTTACTCAGCTTATAGATAATACAAGTAGAATTCAGACTCAAGAAGTCTTGCTTTGTAGCTCATCCTCTGAGCTAGTACTATCCTAAATACTTGATAAACAGTGGAGGATAATTGCTGAGAAAAGGAGCTTCATGAGATTTGTATTAGTTTTGTCCCACCTCCATTGAGATGGAATTTTACATTTCTTTTTTTTTTTGTTAAGATTTTATTTATTTGAGGGCGCCTGGGTGGCTCAGAGGGTTAAGCCTCTGCCTTCGGCTCAGGTCATGGTCCCAGGGTCCTGGGATCGAGGCCCGCGTCGTGCTCTCTGCTCAGCAGGGAGCCTGTTTCCTCTGCTCTCTCTGCCTACTTGTGATCTCTCTCTCTGTCAAATAAATAAATAAAATCTTTAAAATAAATAAATAAATAAATAAAGGTTTTATTTATTTGAAGGAGAGAGAGCGTGAGCAGGGGGAGGTGGGGGAGGACAGCGGTAGAAACAGATGCTTTGCTGAGCAGGGAGCCTGACTTGGGGCTCTATCCAGAGACTCTGAGATCATGGCCTGAGCTAAAGGCAGATGCTTAACCAACTGAGCCACCTAGGCTCCCCGAAATTTTTCTATTTTTAGTATATACTAGTATACTGTATGTATCTAATATATATGTAGTGTATTTCATTGTACATTTCAGAAGGTTCAGCACATTGAATTTCTTGTAGGTGTATATATGAGGTGGGAACTATCCAATGGGAAAAACCATTTATCTGTACATCTTTAAAGCCAGTGACAGACCATCAGGAACACACTGATAGCTGAACAAGTTGGGTTTAAGAGAGAACATATACCCCTCAGAATGGTAGGAATCTTAGTAAGTAGGTGTTAGGAAGGACTTAATACAGAATTTGGGTTTGCTGATTTGGGAGACTGTTCAAGGAAGTGGGCTTTCCTCTGTATTGGTTGCTGTCAGGAAGAAAGTGGGCCAAGTCTGGGACCAGATATCTTAATCTTACCTAGAAGACTGAAGCAATGAAGCAGGGCCAAAACTGTGGCTGGAAGGGGAACAGCAGTCATTCATATTAACCCAAATGGGATAGTTAGTCATTTTTGTGTCTTGAAAAATTTTATAATTTTGTGTATGTTCAGACATGATTACAGAGTGGCTTTGTTTTTGTCTTGGTCCACTGTGGTCAGAGTGGCCTCATCTGATGTTGGTGTTGTGTCAAATTGTTTATGTTCAGCAGAATCACAAGGCCATATTGTGTATGCCAGGTCAGTTCCTTGCTGTTCAGCTTCTTTTCTCTTCCTCAGTAATTAATTTTTTCTACAAGATTCATTGCAGGAAAAAGAAAGTGAGAAAACATACTTAAGCCAAAAGAAAAAAATTCACATTAGAGAAACAAAACAAAAAAACCCCAAGATTTAACTTTGCTAATCTTTCTATCCTTGCAAACATTTTTAACCTTATTTATGCATAAAATATTTTTATAGATGCGAAGTTTTATTATTCATGTATTTTTTACTCTAAAGGATTTATTGTGACTTATTTCACTGGAAGTATGTGGCTGTTGTACAACAGAGAATGTTAGGGTTAGTTTCTCAATCTTTGTTACAGTGAATAGAAATATTGTATCTGTACATGACATCTGAAAAAGTTACAGAATAATGTGTGTAAATTGATATGACTTTGTAATAATATGCTTTTCAGCAGTTTTTAATAAAATGATTCACATTTAGTTTAACTGCATATGCTTCTTGTCAATACTGTATATACTGTCTTGGTGAAATCTCGTTGGAAAGCAATACTTGTATGTCTCTGCAGACCTGAAAAAGTAGATATTTAAAGTAAGACTCTTTACATTAGCTCATACAATTTACCTACATTAGGTACGGATGATAGTCAAGTCTTGTATATAATAAAAAAATTTATATAAAAACTGGTAACTGTATGTTACTTAGGAAATACTTTTTCAAATTTTCATCTGAAGATGGAAAGCCTTTTCAGATGTCATTTATCATTACTATAATCTTGAAATAGAAACATTTATATTCTTTCCCAGGCATTAGGTAAATATGTGTACATTTAAAACTTACCATTTGGCCTTTTTTCCCTTTTGCTTTTTCTCTATTTTCTTGGGGGGAAAAGTCCTTAATTCCTGCTTTTATACTCTTACCTCTTGTCCCTTCATTCCACCTGAGAGCCTCCAAAAGCTTTGGATTATAGTTGAGCAAATAGAAAAATTAATTTTAGTATCAGAGGAAAATGGAAGTTGCATTTTTTGAGTGGATTTGTACTAATACTGCTAATCATCTGTTTGCTTTTTAAATGTACCATTTGTGCTCAAATATAAAAAAGAACTTGAAAGTCTTGACTAAAGCTCTTGAGAAGTCCGAAAAGTCCCTTTTAGAAAATATTGTAGAAATCTCTACTTAACCTCTCACGTCTTTTAATTAAGGCTGTGCTTTTTTAGCTATAGCATTCAAGGTTGAATTATAACCTGAATGCTTAAAACAATTTCTAATGCATGTTGTGTTAAGTAACCTTTAAAATTAACATTTAAAATTAATTTTTATAAGACAGAGATTTATCATGGTGTGTAACTTATGGGAGATTTATATTTGTATAAATATAAATAGTGTGAACATTATTAAAGAGCTTTTTTATATCTTATATGCCATGGGAGGAGACCAGTGTCTCTGTCTTCAGAGACTTTCCAGTTTATTAGACATAGGAGAATGTGTGTGTGTGTGTGTGTGTGTGTGTGTGTGTGTGTGTGTATGCACGCACATTTGCAATGATTGCAGTACAGGCATCCTTTGAGATATAATAGGTACCAAAGCATTGTGTGGAAGTACTGGAGATTAAATAACACTTTTGGATCAAGAAAGAACGTTTTAGGAATTATAGCATTCTTTTTTCTTTAAATCTAGAATTTAAGTTATAGACATGTTAGATGAGATTGTATTTAAAAGTTTTTTATGTTAAAAAGTAGATACTTTCTTTTAATTAATATTTAATTATTTTAATGACCTATCTGGTATTTCACTTGTTAAGCACATGTAATTGCTTTCTTCCCTCATTTTTTTTTTCCTTTTTCTTTCTCTCTCTCCTTTTTTTTGGCAGCTTTTCACAGATGGAATCACAAATAAACTTATTGGCTGTTATGTGAGTAATACAATGGAGGATGTAGTCCTGGTGCGAATTTATGGCAATAAGACTGAATTGTTAGTTGATCGAGATGAGGAAGTGAAGAGTTTCCGAGTGTTGCAGGCTCATGGCTGTGCACCACAACTCTACTGTACCTTCAATAATGGACTCTGCTATGAATTTATACAGGGAGAAGCATTGGATCCAAAGCATGTCTGCAACCCTGCCATTTTCAGGTACATTTCTTTTTCTAAATAATTTTTCTTTTTGAAAAATAAGAGTGTCAAGTACACTAAGGACATGATTTTTTAAAACTGCCTTTTCTTTCTTTGAGTAACTATTTGGTTATCTTAGAAACTTTCTTTAGTTAGGGTTCTATTTTGTTTTTGCTGAAGAAAAAGAACTTTTCTGTCTGCTGTCTCATCGTTGACTCTGCAAAAAAAAAAGGACTGTGAGATGTGGTTTTGAATTAGTCTGCAGAGTGTCAAGATTTCCTTCCTCTTAATATTTTATTTATTTATTTTACTTTGTTTTATTTTTTAAAATTTAAATTCAGTTAATTAACATATGGTGTATTATTAGTTTCAGATGTAGAGTTCAGTGATTCATCAGTTGTATAGAACACCCAGTGCTCATTACATCATATGCCTTCCTTAATGCCTATCACTCTTTGACCCCATTCCCTACCTCTCTCCCCTCCCGCCACCCTCAGTTTGTTTCTTGTAATTAAGATGTCCCTTATGGTTTGTCTCCCTCTCTGGTTTCATCTTGTTTTATTTTTTCCTCCCTTTCCCTGTGCTCCTGTGTTTGTTTCTTAAATGCTACATATGAGTGAGATCATATGATAATTGTCTTTCTCTGATTAACTTATTTTGCTTAACATAATACCCTCTAGTTCCATCCATGTCGTTGCAAATGGCAAGATTTCATTTCTTTAAAAATTTATTTATTTATTTATTTAACAGAGAAAGAGTGAGCTTGAGTGCTCAGGCAGAGGGAGAGGGAGAAGCAGTCTTCCACTGAGCAAGAAGCCTGATGTGGGCCTTGATCCCAGGACCCTGGGATCATGACCCTAGCCAAAGGCAGTCGCTCAACAGACTGAGCCACACAGCCCCCCTCACTCTTTTTTTTTTTTTTTTTTTGATGTAATATTCTATTGTGTATACATATCAGAATTTTTATCCATTCATCTGTCAGTGGACATCTAGGCTCTTTCCATAGTTTGTCTGTTGTGGACATTTGCTGCTATAAACATTGGGGTGCAGATACCCCTCGGATCACTACATTGTATCTTCAGGGTGAATACCCGGTAGTGTAATTGCTGGGTCCTAGGGTAGTTCTATTTTTACCTTTTTTGAGGAACCTCTGTATTCTTTTCCAGAGTGGCTGCACCAATTTGCATTTCCACAAGTAAGAGAGAGTTCCCTTTTCTCTGCATCCTTGCCAGTACTTCTTGTCCTGAGTTGTTAATTTCAGCCATTCTGATTGGTGTGAAGTAGTCCCCTTAATTTTTTAAAGTAGCGCTTGGATTAAAGCATTACACATTTCTTATTGCTCAATTTTGTAATTCAGTTGCTCATATTTTCACAGTTTTTGCTTACTACGATTCTTTTAATTCTGTTAACATTGTTACTTTGTAAACTTTTTCTTTAATTCAGTGTGTTACGTTCCTTTTTATTAAACTAATTCAGTATATTAGTTTTCTGTAAGAATTTCTTGCATATGTCAGATCATTTTTCCAAAATTACTGTCTTTTACAGTTCTTTTTCTGCTCTTAAAAATTAGTGAATGAACTTGATTTGAAAACTACAAATTCATGGTTAACCCGAAAGTTCTCAAAGATTATGTTCTCAAGACCCCTTTACAACTCTTTTCTCTTTTTTTTAAAAAGATTTTATTTATTTGACAGAAAGAAACACAGCCAGAGAGGGAACACAAGCAGGGCGAGTGAGAGAGGGAGAAGCAGGCTTCCCGCTGAGCAGGGAGCCCAATGTGGGACTCGATCCCGGGTCTCGGGGATCATGACCAGAGCCGAAGGCAGTCGCTCAACCAACTGAGCCACCCAGGTGCCCCAAGACCCCTTTACAACTCTTAAAGTTTATTGAAGATCTAAAGAGTTTTTGTGTGTTATATCTATCAATATTTACTGTGTTAGAAATTAAAACAACTTTTTTTTGGAATATAAGAATATCAAGCACCCATTGTTTGCTGTCAGGGTGATAACATTATCACATTACTTCATGTAGCTTCTTGGAAACTACACCATGTACTCACGAGAGAATTAGAATGAAAAAGGTAAATAATATCTCATGAAAGTAGTTTTAACTTCATAAATCTGAAGGTTTTCATTTAAACATAAAACAAAAGGTTTGAATCTCTAAGGATTCTGGATCATACACATTTTTTAAAATTTTATTTACTTGAGAAAGAGAGCATGCGTGGGTGAGTGAGTGTGAGCATCAGCAGGGGGAGGGGCAGAGGGTTAAGGAGAGAGAAACAATTCCCCACTGAACAGGGAGCGTGATGCAGGGGTCCATCCCATGATTCTGGGATCATGACCTGAGCCAAAGGCAGTTGTTTAACAGACTGAGCCACTCAGGCCCCAGACCTTCCTTATTTTTTTTCTTTCTTTTTTGTTTGTTTATTTATTTAGTAAAGCAAGAGAGAGCCTGGACCATATTTTAAGAATATTTTATATATTCTTAAATATTATATATATATTTATAATAAAAATATTTTATATATATTAAAAATATTTTAATATTTTTGTTTCATTAACTGATGAAAGTAGAACTGGTTTCAAATATATTAAAAAATATTTTGGCATAGAAACCTATCTACTGAAACCTCAGTTTTTAACCAGATAAGAGTCTCCTCCCTCATGTGAGTGTGCTGTTTAAAATGTATTGAAGGACCCTGATTAATACATAATATGTTTTTTCTTTTGTGTCACGTTTTTTGTGGTCTTCAGGTTTGTGTGTGTGTGTATCAGATTCATTTATAAATCCTCAATCTTTTTTTTAATATTTTATTTATTGGAGAGAGAGAGTAATGGAGAGAGAGTACAGAGGGAGAGGGCAGCAGACTCCCCTACTGAGCAGGGAACCCTACAATGGGATTCCATCCCAGGACCCTGGCATCATGACCTTAGTGGAAGGCAGATGCTTAACTGACTGAGCCACCCAGGTGTCCCTATAAATCCTCAGTCTGTTCACAGTGTTTGAGCTACATCTGTATAATAGGATTAAAAGTGATTAGATGCATAAATTGGGCCAAAGGAAAAGCTAGAGTTAGATTCAGATGCAAAAAGTATATTCCATAAGATTGTTAGAGAAGGGCCATATGAGCTTCCTTGTAACAAAAGCAGGGAGAATACTAGTTTTAAGAGCCAGTGTCCAAAAGATATAAGAAGAAAGTCGCTTATGGGTAATACCACTTTTACTGGTGTAGCAGTCTTAACTGCCTTTGTAAAACCCATACTTTTATGCATCTGACATTGATATTCCTAACCGTCTTTAACACACCAAGTATCAGCAGTGGTTACTGTTCGCTGGTCAGAAGCTGATATTCAGATTTCTCCCTTCTATTTATCTATGGTCTCATGATGGAAACTGGATGCTTTGGGCAGGTATTTTTTTCTCTTTGGGTGATTGTGGAAAGTTATGGAATCCAAAGCCATGTGAGATTCTATATATGGTGTTGTATCTTTGTCACTAAGGATACACAGTAGAATCAGACTGTTTTAGATTTATGGGCTGTGAATTTGGGCATAGTCCTTAAACATTTTGTGCCTCAGTTTCCTTATCTAAAAAATGAGAATAATAATAGTACCTACTTCTAAGGTTGTTGTAAGGATTAAAGTTGTTAGTATATGTAAAAAGTTTAGAACAATGCCTAGCATATGTTAACACTATGTAAATGTTAGCTTTTATATTATTACAATAATAATTAGTTTTATATTATATACAATAATAATAATTATTACAATTTTTGTTTTCCTCAAGACTTTTCCCATTTTATCTGACTTAAGGTAGATCTTCTAATAACTTGGATATTAAAGTATTAAGGTATTTAGGCAAATTATGGATATTACTAATCAGTTGACTTTATTATGCTTTTATTATTTATTTAAAGATTTTATTTGTTTGAGCAAGGAAGAGAGAGTGCGTGGGTGAGTGAGTGTGAGCATCAGCAGGGGGAGAGGGAGAAGCAAACTGCCCCCTGAGCAGGGAGTCTGATGTGGGGCTTGATCCCAGGACCCGGGGATCATGACCTGAGCTGAAGGCAAACGCTTACCTCACTGAGCCACCCAGTCGTCCTTTATTGTGCTTTTAGAAACATATTTTTGAATTTTAAAATTCATAGACTTTTTGTTGCTTATGTACTATTCATTGTAACAGATTCTATAGTATTCCTTAAGGTATACGCAAGCAGCATGTGGATGTAGCATAGCAAGTAATTATTGCCACCACTAAACCCCCCTTCTTGTTTGTGACAGACAAAATTAACCAGTTTTGGAGCTCCTTTCTTCTGAACATAGATGAGATTTCAGAATCTTTCTCAACCAAGTGATTTTGGGTAATTACAACCCATAAGTTGTCCCTTGTTACATATTTGTTTTAGCTCCCTCTAAAAGACTATTGTGTATTTTTTTTTTTTTTTAAAGATTTTATTTATTTGACAGAGAGAAACACAGCCAGAGAGGGAACACAAGCAGGGGGAGTGAGAGAGGGAGAAGCAGGCCTCCTGCCGAGCAGGGAGCCCGATGTGGGACTCGATCCCGGGTCTCTGGGATCATGACCTGAGCCGAAGGCAGTGGCTTAACCAACTGAGCCACCCAGGCGTCCCAAGACTATTGTGTATTAAAGTCAAGATTTTAGGGGTGTCTGGGTGGGTCAGTTGGTTAAACTGTCAACTTTTGATTTCAGCTGAGGCCATGATCTCATAAGTCATGGGATCAAGCCCTGCATTGGCCTCCACATTTAGCAGGGAATCTGCTTGAAGACTTTCTCCCTCTGTCCCTTCTTTCGGCTTGCATGCTTGCTGTCTCTCAAATAAATAAATAAATAAATCTTTTAAAAAAAAAAAAAAAAGTCTCCTGGTGGGCAGTTGTGTGGCTCAGTCAGTTAGTTATGTGACTGCCTCCAGCTCAGATCATGATCCCAGGGTACTGGGATCAAGCCTGGCATCAGGTTCCCTGCTCAGCAGGGACTCTGCTTCTTATCCTTCTGCCTTTCCCCCTGGCTTATGTGTGCGTGCATGTGCTTTCTCAAATAAATAAATAAAATCTTAAAAAATAAGAAAGTTGCATGCTTTTATTAAAAAAATAAAGTCAAGATTTTATTTATTTATTTATTTATTTTAAAAAAGATTTTATTTATTTGACAGAGAGAAACACAGCCACAGAGGGAACACAGCAGGGGGAGTGAGAGAGGGAGAAGCAGGCTTCCCACCAAGCAGGGAGCCCGATGTGGGACTCGATCTCTGGTCTCTGGGATCATGACCTGAGCCGAAGGCAGTTGCTTAACCAACTGAGCCACCCAGGCGCCCCAAGATTTTATTTTTAATCGAACTAAAAATGGTACTAATGAGTATGTGATAATTCTTATTAGAGAAATGATACCTTAAAGTGATGATAGTGGCTAATACTGACAAAGTACTTAATATGAACTAGACACTCTTCTAAATACCTCTGTGTGTGTGTGTTTGTGTGTATTTGTTTTTGAAGATTTATTTTAGAGAGAAAGATTGGAGGGGGAGGGGCAGAAGGAGAGGGAGACAGAGAATCCCAAGTAGACTCCCCACTGAGGACGGAGCCTGAGGTGCGGATCTCCTTCTCATGGAATCATCCTCAAGTGCAGATCTCCATCTCATGGGATCATGATCTGAACCAAAATCAAGAGTCAGACACTCAACCAACAGCCACCCAGGCATCCCTATATATGTTTTTTAATATTTTTTTAATTAAGAAACTATGCCCAGTGTGAGGCTTGAACTCATGACCCCGATATCAAAAGTTGTGCACTACACTGACTGAGCCAGCCAGGTGCCCCCAAAACACCTTATGTATATTAATAAATTCAACTCACAATAATCCCATTTTAATAAATGAAAAAAGTAAGGTGCAAAGATTTTTAAATAATTTGCCTAAGGTCACATGGCTAGTAAAAGTGTATGCCAAAAGATACTGAGTAACTTAATCTTTTTACTTACTGAGAAAAGATAATAAAATATAAAAAAATAAGGCCTTTCTAACATCACATAAAAAAATTAATGTATTACGAAAATTTGTAAAATTGAAGTGAGGAGACTCAAGGAAAATAATGCAGACTTTCTCCCATTTATTGATTTGTGATTGTTTTGTATAATTAAATAATTGTCATTAAGCTTACTGTAGAGTTTCCATTTTAAAAGGAAAGGTTTGCATAACTGATTTTAAGTAATCTTAAGTAGAAAGAGAATAGTTACAGTCTTTTGACTTTTTTTTTTTAAGATTTATTTATTTTAGGGAGAGGGAGAGAGAGCATGCTTTAGATGGGGAAGGGACAGTGGAGAGGGAGCAGTAAAGACAGAATGGAGCTCCACACAGGGCTCGATCTTACACCCTGAGATCATAACCTGAGCTGAAAGCAAGAGTTGGATGCTTAATCAACTGAGCCACCCAGATGCCTGAATAATTACAGGATTTGATCAAGAACACTGAAGTTTTGGGGCACGTGGGTGGCTCAGTCGTTAAGCGTCTGCCTTCAGCTCAGGTCATGATCCCAGGGTCCTGGGATCGAGCCTTGCAACGGGCTCCCTGCTCCTCAGGAAGCTTGCTTCTCCCTCTCTCACTCCCTCTGCTTGTGTTCCCCCTCTTGCTTTGTCTCTGTCAAACAAATAACATCTTTTTTTTTTTTAATTTTTTTAAATTTTTTTATTTATTTGACAGAGAGAAACACAGCCAGAGAGGGAACACAAGCAGGGGGAGTGAGAGAGGGAGAAGCAGGCTTCCTGCAGAGCAAGGAGCCAGATGTGGGACTCGATCCCGGGTCTCCGGGATCATGACCTGAGCTGAAGGCAGTCGCTTAACCAACTGAGCCACCCAGGCGCCCCTAAATAAATAACATCTTAACAAGCACTGAGGTTTTACCAAAGCCTACTTTAGTATTTGATACCGTGTCATAAACATGTTTGCATTATATTATATGATGTTCGGAAAAAGATAAAACCATGGAGACATTAAAGTGTAGACCACTAAGTGTGTAATGTAAACTGTGGACTTTGGGTGTCAGTGTGGGTTCTTCAGTTGCAACAAATACACTACTCTGGTGGAGATTGTTGATAACGGAGACGATGATGCTAGTGTTGGATAGGGGGCATTTGGGAAATCCCAAAATCTTCCCCTCAGTTTTGCTGTGAACCTAAAACTGCTCTAAAAAGTCCAGTAGAGGGACGCCTGGGTGGCTCAGTTGGTTAAGCGACTGCCTTCGGCTCAGGTCATGATCCTGGAGACCCGGGATCAAGTCCCACATCAGGCTCCCTGCTCAGCGGGAAGCCTGCTTCTCCCTCTCTCACTCCCCCTGCTTGTGTTCCCTCTCTGGCTGTGTTTCTCTCTGTCAAATAAATAAAATCTTAAAAAAGAAAAAAAAAAAAAGTCCAATAGAAGAAACCTTTTCCTATACTTTCAGTTAGATCTACTTATTTCGAATCTATGATACTAATGCAGGCATATAAACATTTCATTAAAAAAATACGCTATTAGAGACCAGATAGCAGTACTTTTATTTATTTATTTTTTTTAAATTTTTTAAAGATTTTATTTATTTGACAGAGAGAAACACAGCAAGAGAGGGAACACAGCAGGGGGAGTGAGAGAGGGAGAAGCAGGCTTCTCGCTGAGCACAGAGCCTGATGGGCTCGTCCTGGGTCTATGGGATCATGACCTGAGCCAAAGGCAGCTGCCCAACCAACTGGCGCCCCCAGATAACAGTACTTTTAATTAAGTTCTATTACAGTTGGCTTGCAATGAATGATACACTGAGTTGTCTCTCAGTTTTGGAAAAAAGCAGAATGGAGGTTGAGAAAGGAAGGAAAAGAAGATGACAGTAAGGATATGGTTAGTTTGACACTATGAGTAAATACTGGCTTATTTACTTTATCTTACAATTAAACTTATTTCAGGTAATGTAATTCTCAGATGGGATACTTAAATGTTCAGACGGTTTTGCTAATTACTGTAAAACAAAATACAGAAGGAGCTAATTGAGGGGAGTGCGTATTTATGAATTATAAATGATTTCAAAAAGAATTTTATTTTCGAGTATGTACAGTGAAGTACTTTTTAAAAATATCAAGTAAGCAATTGAATGAATGATAATTCTAGAGCCCCAAGGAGGGTTTAGGGGTGGTAAAATAGGATAATGTGCTTTATATATTTAGCTTTTGCCTTTAAAAAATGAATTTCATATATTTATGATAAAAAGTATCATTCATTTGTCAATTAATAGGGTTTATTACTAATTTTGGATTAGTTAGGTATCACATTTTGAGCCATTGTTATTAGGTAAACTGATAGGCAGCTAACAGTAAATATTTGAGCCTTAGATCAAAGTCCACAGTGCTCTTTTGCTATGATTCATTCAGACATAGCTACTTGCCTGTATTATGATTGTTCTGAAGTATCTACTTTGAATATTAAAAATCTGATACAGGGGTGCCTGGGTGGCTCAGTTGGTTGCGCGACTGCCTTCGGCTCAGGTCATGATCCCGTAGACCCAACCAAGATCGAGTCCCGCATGGGACTGCCTGCTCGGCAGGAAGCCTGCTTCTCCCTCTCTCACTCCCCCTGCTTGTGTTGCCTCTCTGGCTGTGTTTCTCTCTGTCAAGTAAATAAATAAAACCTTAAAAAAAAAAAGAAACTTGCCTTTTATTAAGAATCCTGTCTGCAGTTTAATTAACAACCACCCAGCAACAGACATAATGGGAACAAAATGCAAAAATTAATTACTGCACATTTATCAAAAAGCATTAATAGAAAACATTGACTTCCAGTGCTGGAATATATTGTAGTGGAACTGGCATATTGTAAGTATTATAAGTAATACTGATAATGCTCTTGTGGAAATTAATAGGACAATATATAATAATTCATAAAAGATTATATGTTTATGTCATGACAGCTCTTGTATTCAGATATAACCCAGGCACAGCAGCACAAATATTATGCTACTATTGAAATGATAATTTTGAATATTGTCTAAAGTATGCAGAATGGCTGATGCAGGGTTAAGAGGGAAAAAATCAGCTTAATAGCTGAACTGTGGCTACAGTCACAATAATTGGCTTATGTGAAAGTCCAAAGGGAGTATGTAAAAATGAAATAAACTATTGGAGTGATAGGATTAGGGATTATTTTTCAATTAAAAAATTCCTGTTAAAAAAAAAATTCCTGTTATTGTTGTAATGCTCTTTTTTTTTTTTTTTTTTTAATTTTATTTATTTGGGAGAGAGGGCACAGGGGCGGGGGAGAGCAGGGAGTCTGGCATGGGGCTTGATCCCAGGATGCTGGGATCATGACCTGAGCCGAAGGTAGCCGCTTAATCAACTGAGCCACCCAGGCGTCCCTTGCTCTTAATTTTTTAAAAGCTAAGAGTGGGGACAATTAGTATTACTGGATATTTAAGAAAATTTTCTGAAGCCTTGAAATTTTCAAATGTTTTGCTTTGCTGAGGATGGGATTTTAAAAAGTAACATCTGGGGGCGCCTGGGTGGCTCAGTTGGTTAAGCGACTGCCTTCGGCTCAGGTCATGATCCTGGAGACCTGGGATCGAGTCCCATATCTGGCTCCTTGCTCGGCAGGAAGCCTGCTTCTCCCTCTCTCATTCCCCCTGCTTGTGTTCCCTCTCTGGCTGTGTTTCTCTCTGTCAAATAAATAAAATCTTTAAAAAAAAATAAAAAAATAAAGTAACATCTGCCTTGATGTTAGTGTAGTGAAGCCTTATTATTTTGGGGCGAGGGCAAGTTTTTTTAAAATTTAAATTCAGTTAATTAACATATCATGTATTACTGGTTTCTGTGGTAGAGGTCAATGATTCGTCAGTCCTAATTAGTACCCAGTGCTCATTACATCATGTGCCCTCCTTAATGCCCACCACCCAGCGACCCCATCCCCTCACTCCCTCCCCTCCAGCAACCTTCAATTTGTTTCCTATTATTGAGAGTCTCTTATGGTTTGTTTCCCTCTCTGGTTTCTTTTTGTTTCATTTTTTCCTCTCTTCCCTTATGCTCCTTTTGTTTTTAAATTGCACATATGAGTAAGACCATAGAATAATTGTCTTTCTCTGACTGACTTACTTCGTTTAGTACAATACCCTCCAGTTCCGTTTACGTTGTTGCAAATAGCAGGATTTCTTTTTTTATGGCTGAGTAATATTCCATTGTATATATATATGCCACATCTTTTTTACCCATTCATCTCTCAGTGGACATCTGGGCACTTTCCTTAGTTTGGCTATTGTGGACATAGCTGCTATAAACATTGGGGTGCACGTGCCCCTTTGGATCACTACATTTGTATCTTTGGGGTAAATACCCAGGAGTGCAAGTATCCAAGCTGGATGTAGGGTAGTTCTATTTTTACCTTTTTGAGGAACTTCCATACGGTTTTCCAGAGTAGCTGCCCCAGCTTGGATTCCCACCAGCAGTGTAAGTGGGTTTCCCTTTCTCTTCATCCTTGCCAACACCTGTTGCTTCCTCACTGGTTATTTTGATTGGTGTGAGGTGGTAATCTCATTGTGGTTTTGATTTGTGTTTCCCTGATGCAGAGTGATGTTGAGTACTTTCATGTGTCTGTTGGTCATTTGGATTGCCGTCATTGCAGAAATATGTGTTCATGTTTTCTGCCCATTTCTTGATTGGATTATGTGTTTTTTGGGTGTTGAGTTTGATAAGTTCTTTATAGATTTTATTTTATTTTTTTAGATTATTTATTTATTTGACAGAAAGATAGTGAGAGGAAACACAAGCAGGGGGAGTGGGAGAGGAAGAAGCAGGCTTCCCACTGACAAGGGAGCCCAATGCGGGGCTCAATCCCAGAACCCTGGGATCATGACCTGAGCCGAAGGCAGATGCTTAATGACTGAGCCACCCAGGCACCCCTCTTTATAGATTTTAGATACTAGCCCTTTATCTGATAAGACATTTGCAGATATTTTCTCTCTTTAGTGAACTAAAAATTTCTTTTTACCTGTAAAATATATATAACAATTTACCATCTTAATCATTTTTAAAATATAGCATTAAATGTTATTAAGACCATTCACATTGTTGTGTAACCTGTCTCCACAATTATTTTCATCTTACAAAAGTAATTTTTTTTTAACGATTTTATTTATTCATTTGAGAGAGATTGAGAGACAGAGCAGGAAAGGGGAGAGAGGCAGAGGAAGAAACAGAATCCCTGCTGAGCTGGAATCCCAACGTGGGGCTCCATCCCAGGACTTGGAGACCATGACCTGAGCCGAAGGCAGATACTAAACCTGAGCCACCCAGGTGCTCCAAATTAAATTTTATATGCATTAAACTGCAACTTTCCAATTCTCCCCTCCCTCTAATCTTGGCAGCCATCATTCTGCTTTCTGTCTATATGAATTTGACTGGTATAGGTATTTTGTGAAAGTGGAATCAACACTTACTGTCTTTTTGTGATTGGCTTATTTCAGTTAGCATGGTGTCTTCAGGGTTCATCCATGTTGTAGCATGTATCAGAAATTCCTTCAATTTTAAGGCTAATACTCCATTTGAGATATATATATATATATATATATATATATATATATACACTGTATTTCATTTATCCATTTATCCATGGATGTTCATTTGGGTTGCTTCCACCTTTTTGGCTTTTGTGAAAAGGCCATTATGAACGCAGGTGCACAAATATCTTTTCAAGACCCAGATTTCAGTTTTTTTGGATATATAATCATAAGTGGAATTGTTGGATCGTATGGTAATTATATTTTTAAATTTTTGAGGAACCACTATACTGTTTTCCCCTATCAACTGTACCATTTTACATTCTCACCAGTAGTGCTCAAGGCTGCAGTTCGTCTGTATCCTTGCCAACACTTACTATTTTGCTTTTTTGGTAATAGTTCTGAAGACTATGGGGTGTTACATCGCTAAGCTTTTGATACTCATTTGCCTAGTGATTAGTCATATTTAGCATTTTTTCTTATGCTTGTTGGCCATCTTATGCTTATTGGCTTTTGGGGGGAAATGTTAATTCACCCATTTTCTTCTTTTTTTTTTTTTAGGATTTTATTCTTAAGTAATCTCTACACCCAACATGGGGCTCAAACTCACAACCCTGAGATCAAGAGTCTCAGGCTCTATTGACTGAGCCGTCTAAGCCCCCCTATTTACCAGTTTTTTAATTGGATTTATTTTTTGTTGTCAAGCTATTTTATTTTCTATGTTCTGGATATTAACCCTTATCACATATATGATTTGCAAATATTTTTCTTACTCTGTAGACTGCCTTTTCACTCCATTGATTTTGTCCTTTGATGCAGTTTTAAATTTTGATACAGTTTAATTTACTTATTTTTACTTTTGTTGGCTCTACTGTTGATACCATATCCAATAAATCATTGCCACAGCCAGTGTCATAAAGCTTTCTTCCTTTTCTTCTAAGAGTTTTATGTCTTTATTTATTTTTTTAATTTTAAGAAAGTTTTTTTTTTAATTTTTAAATTTTTAAAATTTTTAATTAAAATTTTTTTTTTAATTTTTAAAAAATACTTAGAGAGTGAGCAAGAGACACAGAGAGGGAGAGGGAGAGAGAGGGAGAGAGAGAGAGAGAGAGGAGAGAACACATGAGTGTAAGTAAGGGGCAGAGGGAAGGGGAGACTGAGCAGGGAGCCCAGTGCAGGGCTTGATCCTAGGACCCTTGGATCATGACCTGAGCTGAAGGCAAATGCTTAACCGACTGAGCCACCAGATGCCCCAAGTTCATAGCTTTAGCTCTTAAATTTAGATTTTTGATTCATTGTGAGTTAATTTTTATGTATGTGAATATCCAGTTTTCCCAACACCAACTGTTGAAGACTGTCCTTTGCCCAGTGGATGGTCTTTGTACCCTTATTGAAAATCACTTGACCATAAACTTGAGGGTTTATTTCTGGGCTGTTTGTTCTATTGGTCTATATGTATACCATTGTGCCAGTACCACATTGTTTTGATAACTGTAGCTTTGTAATAAGTTTTGAAGTCAGGAAGTGTGAGACCTCCAGCTTTATTCATTTTTTCAAGGTTTGTTCTAGCCATCTTAGGATTTCTTAAAGTCACATTTGAAATAGATTTTATGCGGAAAGCATTGCTGGGATTTTGGGACGAATTGCACTGAATCTGTAGATCACTTTGGGGAGTACTGACATCTTAACAATATTAAGTTTTCCAACCCGTGAACATGGAATGTTTTTCCATTTATTGGTGTATTTTAATTTTTTTTTGGCTGTGTTTTGAATTTTGGAGTATACAAGTCTTTCACCCTCCTTGGTTAAGTTTGTTCCTAAATATTTTATTCTTTTTGATGATACTGTACATGAAATTGTTCTCTTGATCTCCTTTTTGGATTCTTCATTGTTAACGTAGAACTGCATCTGATTTTTACGTCTTACTTTTGTATTCTGCAACTTTTTTCAATTTATTTATTAGTAAAAACTATTTTTCTTAACAAAGCTATTCTTGAGCACCTGGGTGGCTCAGTGGGTTAAAGCCTCTGCCTTCGGCTCAGGTCATGATCTCAGGGTCCTGGGATTGAGGCCCACATTGGGTTCTCAGCTCGGCAGGGAGCCTGTTTCCTTCTCTCTCTCCGCCTGCCTCTCTGCCTACTTGTGATCTCTCTCTCTGTCAAATAGATAAACAAAAAAACAAACAAAAAAAGCCATTCTTCACAAATTGCATGTTTTATTTATGCCCAGTTTATCAGAAATTTTAGATGAGTGTGGAATATGTAATCAGGACTTAATTTTTAGAACTCTTAACAAGGCCTAGTTTTCAAGTATGTAGCTGCTGTGCTTGTGGTTGAACTATACTTGTTTTCATGAACATGTTTGTATTATACATAGATCTTTCCTTCTTAATTTTGCTAAGGAAAAATAGACGACTAGTTCTAAGATTCATAGAAATTGACTTAAATTCTAAATTTTAAGAGGAAGCTTATACAAAATATGTATTGTCAAAGAACAGGTAGTATTTCAAGTGGATGGTCACTTTGTTTTTATATAACAAGGTATTAATTTTGTTATAATTCTTACTATATGAGATTAAAAATTTGTATAACAAATAACTATTTGTATAATAAGGTATTAATTTTATAATTCTTACTATATGAGATTAAAAAACAATTTAAGATAGGTTTGTTGTCAGGTGGATAATGGAGGATCCCTTGGTCTTACTGTAAATTTCTAAATGTACTCTGATCTGGGACCAAGATAATGACTCTCATTCATCAAGTATCTTTTAAAGTACCTCCTCCAAGTGCTGAGTATTACAAGAGGTAAAAGAATAGTCTTTGTCCCTTATAGGATAACTTAATGGTAGTATTTATCAGTAGGGTTGATAGAATAGTCTCAACTATTGCTATTATTATTTGCCGCTCTTCCATTTTGAATTCTGTGGGAAAATGCTACAAAACATTTTAACACTGAATATGCTTTTACCTATTATACAGATATGATACTGTCATTTAATACTGATTTTGTTCTTTATATAATCTGATTTTTTTCTTGTATTATCTAATTTTATCATTGTACCTATAGATAGGGCAAATATATTTATAACTTACCTTAAAATATATTAATCATTAGCTCTTATGTTTAGACATAGATTTTTTAAAAAGATCTTATTTAATTATTAGAGCACATGCATATGCACACACAAGCAGGGGGAGCAGCAGAGGGAGAAGCAGGCTCCCCACTGAGGAAGGATCCCAATGCAGGACTTGATCCCACGATACTAGGATCATGATCTGAGCCCAAGGCAGATGCTTAATTGATTGAACCACCCAAGTATTCCTTGATAGAGATTTTTTTTTTGGTAAATACTACTTTTGGTATAGTATGATCATTAATATTTTAGTTTGTTTTATATTTGAGTAGATATATATTAGTTTAGGCAGATTTTTAAAAGATTTCATTTAAAAGTAATTCTCACTATTTTATCTGTAATTTCAGAAATTAGTTTAAAGGAGAAAATTATATGTGATAAATTTTCTAAAGATTTATTTATTTGAGAGAGAGAGGGAGTGTGCATGCGAACAGAGGGAGGGGCAGAGGGAAGGAGTCTCAAGCAGACCTCCCGTTTGTGGGATTGAATCCCAGGACTCTTAGATCATGACCTGAACTGAAATCATGTCAGATACTGAACCGAATGAGCCACCCAGGCACCCCTAAAGATTATATTTTTATAAAAGTAATCTCTGTACCAACCATGGGGCTTGAACTCACAACCCTGAGATCAGTCACATGTTCTACCAACTGAGCCACTGAACCAGCCAGGCGCCCCATATATTTGACAAATTATTTTATTTCTTTATTCATTCATTCATTCATTGTTTTTATTTATTTGATATAGAGAGAGAACATGAGAGGGGAGAACGTCAGAGGGAGAAGCAGACTCCCTGCAGAGCTGGTAGCCCGATGCGGGACTCTATCCTGGGACTCTGGGATCATGACCTGGGCCAAAGGCAGTTAACCTTAACCAGCTGAGCCACACTGGCACCCTTGATAAATTTTTGATAAAAACTTTTAAACATTTCTTTTTGAGGGAGGTGGAAGGAGGGGCAGAGGAAGGAGAGAATAAATCTTAAGCAGACCCCATTCCCATCATGGAGCTGCTGTGGGCTTGATCTCATGATCCTGAGATCATGACCTGAGCCAAAATCAGGAGTTGGGCACTTAACTGACTAAGCCACCCAGGTACTCCAGGAAGCTTTTAAATATCTTGATGCCTTGGCTGTACATCAGACCAATTAAATCAGAATTTCTAGGGGTAGTACTTATGCTTTGGTTTGTTTTTTTAAGTTTCCAGTTTGATTTCAGTATAGAGCCAAGCTGGGGAATTGGATCATTGTATCAGTGTTCCTTAAGCTTTACTGTGGATTGAGATCACCTGGAGATCTTGTTTAAAATGCACAGTGCTGGGGCCCATCCCCAAAGATTGTGATTCAGTAGGTCTTAGGTGGGGTTTCAGGATGTTCCTAGGTAGCACTATGTTGTAGGTCCTGGAACGGTACTTAAAAGAGCATTACATTAGGGCACTTGGGTGGCTTAGCCAGTTAAGCGTCTGCCGTTGGCTCAAGTCATGGTCCCAAGGTCCTAGGATCTAGCCCTGCATCAGGCTCCCTGCTCAGTGAGGAGTCTTGCATCTCCCTCTATCCTTTCCCCCTGTTTGTGATCTATTTCTCTCACTCTCTTTTAAATAAAATATATATTTTTTAAGAGCATTACATTAGCTTGTGAGCATTTTCAAAATTAGCCAGTTTTAAGTTCTTTAACTTGTATATTACTATTAAGTCATTTTTGCATCTACTAGTCTGTATAGGCTGTTTGGTAAGTTTTATTATTTTTTATTAACATGCATTTGTTTCAGGGGTGCAGGTCTGTGTTTCATCAGTCTTATGCAATACACAGTGCTTACCACAACACATACCCTCCCCAGTGTCCCATCACCTAGCCACCCCATCCCTCCTACCTTCCTCCACTTGAGCATCCCTCAGTTTCCTGAGATTAAGAGTCCCTTATGTTTCGTCTCCTTCTTTGGTTTCTTCTTGTTTCATTTTTTTCCTCTCTTCCCCTATGGTCTTCTGCCTTGTTTCTCAGATTTCACATATGAGGGAGATCATATGATAATTGTCTTTCTGTGATTGACTTATTTCACTTAGCATTCTACCCTCTAGTTTCATCCACGTTTTTGCACCAATGGCAAGATTCCATTTTTTAAAAATATTTTATTTATTAATTTGACAGAGAGAGAGATCATAAGTAGGCAGAGAGGCAGGCAGAGAGAGAGGAGGAAGCCGGCTCCCTGATGAGCAGAGAGCCCGATGTGGGCCTTAATCACAGGACCCTGAGATCATGACCTGAGCCAAAGGCAGAAGCTTAACCCACTGAGCCACCCAGGCATCCAAGATTTCATTTTTGATGGCTGCATAATATTCCTTTGTATGTATGTATATGTCTGTGTGTGTGTGCACTACATCTTCTTTCATCTGTTGATGGACATCTGGGCTCTTTCCATAGTTTGGCTGCTGTAAAGACTGGAGTGGGTGTGTCCATTTGGATTATTACATTTGTATCTTTGGGGTATATACTCAATAGTGCAATTGCTTCGTTGTAGGGTAGCTCTATTTTTATCTTTTTGAGGAACCTCCATACAGTTTTCCAGAGTGGCTGCCCCAGCTTGCATTCCCACCAACAGTGTAAGAGCATTCCCCTTTCTCTACATCCTTGCCAACATCTGTCGTATCCAGACTTGTTAATTTTAGCCATTCTGACTGGTGTGAGGTAGTATCTCACTCTGGGTTTTTGTTTTTGTTTTTGTTTTTGTTTTAAGATTTTATTTATTTATTTGACGGAGAGAGAGAGATTATAAGTAGGCGAGAGGCAAGCAGAGAGAGAGGAGGAAGCAGAGAGCCCGATGTGGGCCTCGATCCCAGGACCCTGAGATCATGACCTGAACCAAAGGCAGAGGCTTTAACACACTGAGCCACCCAGGCACCCTCACTGTGGTTTTGATTTGTGTTTACCTGATGCTGAGTGATGTTGAGGACTTTTTCATATGTCTGTTGTTCGTTTGGATGTCATCTATGCAGAAATGTGTGTTCATGTCTTTTGCCCATTTCTTGATTGGATTATTTGTTTTTTGGGTATTGTTTGATAAGTTCTTTATGGATTTTGGATACCAGCCCTTTATCTGACATGTCATTCACTAATATCTTTTCCCATTCTGTCTATTGTCTTTTGGTTTTGTTGACTGTTTCCTTTGCTGTGCAGAACCTTTTTATCTTGGTGAAGTCCCAATAGTTCATTTTTGTCCTGACTTCTCTTGCCTTTGGCAATGTTTCTAGGAAGACGTTGCTGCAGCCGAGATCAGAGAGGTTGCTGCCTGTGTTTTCAAGGATTTTGATGGATTTCTGTCTCACATTTAGGTCTTTCATCCATTTTGAGTCTATGTCTGTGTGTGTTTAAGGAAATGGTCCAGTTTCATTTTTCTGCATGTGTCTGTCCAATTTTTCCAATACCATTTGTTGAAGAGACTGGTCTTTTTTCCTTTGGACATTCTTTCCTGTTTTGTTGAACATTGGTTGGCCAGAGAGTTGAGAGTCCATTTCTGAGTTCTCTATTCTGTTCTATCGATCTTTGTGTCTGTTTTTGTGACAATAGCATGCTGTGGATTACAGCTGCGGATTATAGCTTGTGGATTACAGGTTTGTAATAGAACTTGACATCCAGAATTGTGATGCCACCAACTTTGGTTTTCTTTTTTAACATTCCTTTGGCTATTTGGGGTCTTTTCTGTAATAGGGTCCATGTTCAAAGGAACAAGGCTGATACAAAAGCGAAGGTTAAGCAAAGCTTTATTTCGCGCCAACCATCAGAATTTTACTGGCCTGGGCCAGGGTCTCTCCCCAAGAGAGAGAGCGGCCATGCCTGTTCTTACAGGCTACTTTTTATAGGGGAAAACTGCACCCCGAGCCAACCCGACTCCCATAGCTTGCTTTAGTTAATTCTTTCACTCTGCTGTGATGATGAATGTATTTAAACTGTTAAGTTCTTAGTCCCCACAGAGTGGTTTACCAGGGGATCTCCATTTATCAGGGAGGTTAAGGGGATTAACTGATCGGGCATTCCCACCTGGTCTTAAGTACTGGGAACTGGCTGCCCATTCTTAATTTGTCTCTCCATATCCCCCGGGAAGGGAGGTTAAGGGGGTTAACTGATTGGGCATCTCCCCCAACCTGGCTTGCCTTTGATTTCCAGGGACCCTTTGCCCTTTTCTCCCGGAGCTGTTTTTCTGAGTAAACAAGATGGCGACCTGGATTTCTAAATAGGGTCCTTACATTCTGGTTTCATACAAATTTTAGGATAATTTGTCCCATTTCTGTGAAAAAAATTGATGGTATTTTGATAGGGATTGCATTGAATATGTAGATCGCTCTAGGTAGCATAGCCATTTTAACAATATTTGTTCTTCCAATCCATGAGCATGGAACGGTTTCCCATTTCTTTGTGTCTTCCGAAATTCCTTTCATGAGTATTCTATAGTTTCTTAGTACAGATCCTTTGCCTCTCTAGTTAGATTTATTCCTAGGTGTCTTATGGTTTTTGGTGCACTTGTAAATGTGATTAACTCCTTAATTTCTTTTTCTTCTCTCTCATTGTTGGTGTATGGAAGTGCAACTGATTTCTGTGCATTGATTTTATATCCTGCCTCTTTATTGAATTCCTGTATGATTTCTACCACCTTTGGGGTGGAGTCTTTTGTGTTTTCTACGTAAAGTAACATATCATTTGCAGAGAGTAAGAGTGACTTCTTTGCTGACTTGGATGCCTTTTATTTCTTTTTTTTGTCTGATTGCTGAGGCTAGGGCTTCTAGTACTGTGTTGAACAGCAGTGGAGATAGAAGACATTCCTGCCGTGTTTCTGACCTTAGGGGGAAATCTGTCAATTTTTCCCCATTGAGAGTGTTATTCGCTGTCGGTTTTTCATAGATGGCTTTTATGATATTGAGGTATGTACTCTTTATCCCCACAGTGTGAAGAGTTTTGATCAAGAAAGGATGCTGTACTTTGTGCATGCTTTTTCAGCATCTGTTGAGAGTATCCTATGGTTCTTGTTCTTTTATTAATGTAGTGTATCCCATTGATTTGCGGATGTTGAACCAACCTTACAGCCCAGGCATAAATCCCACTTGGTCTGGTGAATGATGTACTGTTGGATCCTTTTGGCTAGTTTTCAGTGAGAATTTTTGTGTCCATGTTCATTAGGGATATTGGTCTGTAATTCTTTTTGGTGGGGTCTTTAGTTTTGGGATCCAGGTAGTGCTGGCCTCATAAAATGAGTTTGGAAGTTTTCCTTCCATTTCTATTTCTTGGAACAGTTTCAGAAGAATAGGTATTAATTCTTCTTTAAGTGTTTGGTGGAATTCCCCTGGGAAGCTGTGTGGCCCTGGGCTCTTGTTTGTGGGAGATTTTTGATTATTGCTTTAATTTCTTTGCTGGTTATGCATCTGTTTAGGTTGTTTTGGTAGTGTATATGTCTATAGTAATGCATCCATTTCTTCCAGATTGTCTAATTTGTTGGCATAGAGTTGCCCATAATATGTTCTTATAGTTGTTTGTATTTCTCAGGTGTTGGTTATGATCTCTTCTCTTTCATTCGTGATTTTATTTATTTATTTATTTATTTATTTATTTATTAGCCCTTGGTGTAGGGTTAGGCTGTATATTTGAGACCTTTCTTGTTTCTTGAGAAAGGCTTGTATTGCTCTGTATTTTCCTCTTAGAACTGCCTTTGCTGCATCCCAAAGGGTTTGAGCAGTTGTGTTTTCATTTTCATTTGTTTCCATGAATTTTTAAAATTCTTCTTTAATTTTTTGGTTGACCCGTTCTTTAGTAGGATGCTCTTTAGCCTCCGTGTGTTTATGTTTATGGAAATGGAATATGGAATAATATATTTATTATTTTAACTTTCCTTTTGTGATTTAGTTCCAGTTTCAAAGCATCGTGGTCTGAAAGTATGCAGGGAATGGTCCTAGTCTTTGGTACTGCTTGAGACTTGATTTGTGACCCAGGATGTGATCTCTTGTGGAGAATGTTCCATGTGTACTAGAGAAGAATGTGTATTCTTAGCTTTGGGATGGAATTTTCTAAATATATCTGTGAAGTTCATCTGGTCCAGAGTGTCATTTAAAGCTCTTATTTCCTGTTGCTTTTTTTGCTTAGATGATCTCCATTTCAGTGTGTGTGAGGGCATGTTGAAGTCCCCTACCATTGTTGTATTATTGTCAATGTGTTTATTTGATTTTGCTTTTAGTGGCTTATATTATTGGCTGCTCCCATGTTAGGGGCATAAATATTTAAAATATTAGAACTTCTTATTGGATAGACCCTTTAATAATGGTAGTCCTTTCTCATCTCTTATTACAGTCTTTGATTTAAAATCTAATTTGTCTGATAGAAGGATTGCTACCCTAGTTTTCTTTTGATGTCCATTAGCATGATAAGTGGTTTTCACCCCCTCACTTTAAATATGGAGGTGTCTTTGTGTCTAAAATGAGTGTTTTGCAGACAGCATATCGATGAGTCTTGCTTTTTTATCCAATCTGATATCCTGTGTCTTTTGATTGGGGCATTTATTAGCCCATTTACATTCAGGATAAATATTCAAAGACATGAATTTAATGCCATTATATTGCCTGTAAGGTGACTGTTACTGTATATTGTCTCTGTTCCTTTTTAGTCTGTGTTACTTTTGGGCTTTGTCTTTCCTTAGAGGACCCCTTTTAGTATTTGTTGTAGAGCTGCTTGGTGATTACAAATTATTATTATTAAGATTTTAAAAATTTATTTGACAGAGAAAGACACAGCAAAAGAGGGAACACAAGCAGGGGGAGTGGTAGAGGGAGAAGCAGGCTTCCCGCCAAGCAGGCAGCCTGATAGGGGCTTGATCCCAGGACTCTGGGATCATGACCTTAGGCGAAGGCAAGCCGCTTAACTACTGAGCCACCCAGGCGCCCCTACAAATTCTTTTAGTTTCTGTTTGTCCTGGAAGCTCTTTATCTCTCCTTCTATTTTCAGTGATAGCCTAGCTGGAGAAAGTATTCTTGGCTGCATATTTTTCTCGTTTAGTACCCTGAATATATCATGCCAATCCCTTCTGGCCTACCAAGTCTCTGTGGATAGGTCTGCTGTCAATCTGTTTCTACCATTGTAGGTTACAGACCTCTTGTCCTGAGCTGTTCTTAGTATTTTCTCTTTGTCTTTGAGATTTGTAAGTTTTACTGTTAGATGTCAGGGTATTGACCTATTTTTATTTATTTTGAGGGGAGTTCTCTGGGCCTCCTGAATTTTGATGCCTGTTTTCTTCCCCAAGTTAGGGAACTTTTCTGCTATAATTTGCTGCAGTGTACTTTCTGCCCTTCTCTCTCTTTCTTCTGGGATCTCAATTATTCAAATAGCATTTCACTTTATGCTATCGCCTATCTCTCAAATTCTCCCCTCGTGATTCAACTTATTTTTGTTTTGTATGCTTATGCTTATGTTAGCATTTGCTGTTCTTGGTTCTACAGATACAAAGACAGAATGGATACAAGCATACACAGTTTCAAATCATTTTATTGTTGAATAAAGATTGATTCCGATATCATAAAATCTTAATGTTCAGGAAATTTGTCTTTAACACAATTATAGGCATTAACCTCTGTAACCCATTTATCTGCCCAGTTACCTTTTTACTTTAGTCCCCTTTTGTCCTTTAACCTCATTGACTACAGAGGCTCAAACTTCAAAATGTATATCTGTATGTCTGATATGGGCTTTGAAATAATTTAGAATTGTGTGTTCGTCCCAAGCATTGTTTATATAATCAGAATAGACCACTTTTGGACACAATATTTATTCACTGAGTTAATTGTAGATGTCTCTTCCTACTGATGCTTTAAACATTTGTTTGCCTTTCCTTTGTGAGAGTTAACTTGACAAATTATTTTGACTCTTGTATTACATAAAAATGAGATCATGTTATAAAACGAATACACACTAAGTTAGTTTACTCATGAATAGACATGAACTCTGATGCTTAACATTTTCTTTTTATGCTGTTTTGTTTTAAAACAGGCTAATAGCACGTCAGCTTGCTAAAATCCATGCTATCCATGCACACAATGGCTGGATTCCCAAATCTAATCTATGGCTAAAGATGGGAAAATATTTCTCTCTAATTCCCACAGGATTTGCAGATGAAGACCTTAATAAAAGGTAAGTTTACTTTTACATTTGAAATTGTTTTACCTTGCTTTGCTATAAAGTTTCAGAGGTAGCTTACAAGGTTTTTTTGTATACAATCTGTTTTGGTTGCTGTCTTTGCAATTGATTAAATCTGTACTGATTTATTTGACTCTTAGGTGGTGCTACAGCCAACTCTCTCCTCTCCCCCAGCCAACTCAAAAACAAAACAGAACAACAACAAAACCCTCTATAAGGGCTGGGAGTGGGGTGGGATTGGGTAGAGATGACCAGCCAAGAAACAAATATGGAACATTTATTTGGAAGTAAACATAATATAATGATTGCTATGAATGGTATTTGCACAGAATGAGGTCCCCATGGAGCCCTTTTTAAAAGAATTCTTTTTTTTCAAAGCTGTTTTAAATAGACTTAGAGATTTGCATTGGGCAGTGTAATAATATTAAGAGTGTGAAAAGGTTTGGATTGCCTTAGTTTACTGAGACTATTCAAGTCCGAGATAATGAGATTGAAAATTTGGTTCCTGGAATCTTATTCAGCTTTTGTAAATCTGATTCCCCGGGTTCCAACTAAGGTATTTCATTATTTTTTATTTAAAAATTTGTAAATTAGGATTTAGAATCTAAATTATATGAACATGTTTTATTTATTTATTTTTTAGAAAGATTTGTTTATTTATTTGACAGACAGAAATACAGCTAGAGAGGGAACACAAGCAGGTGAGGTGAGAGAGGGAGAAGCAGGCTTCCTGCCGAGCAGGGAACCCGATGTGGGGCTCGATTGCAGGTCCCCAGGATCATGACCTGAGCCGAAGGCAGTTGCCCAACCGACTGAGCCACCCAGGCACCCCATGAACATGTTTTTATAGTGTGATTATTAATAATATAAAAATTAGGAATTCTGTTTTCTCCTTTATATCTAAAACATACTCCTAATTCTTGTATTCAGGAATTTTTCACTTTAAGAATGGTAGAGACAAAAAAAATAAAAAGAATGGTAGTGACAGGCAGGATCTATAGAGTTTTTCTTGTTTCTTTTTACTTCTTGTAATTCATAATTCTTTTTACTTCTTATAACTCATTTACTTCTTATAATTCATTGCTCTTTTTTGAGTTATTATTTCATAGACTAGTTTGAGTCACTCACTTATATATTTTTATTTGCAGGTAGTTTGTTATACCTTGAATTTAAAAAGGATAGTATACGCTTTTGGGACGCCTGGGTGGCTCAGTTGGTTGAGCAACTGCCTTCGGCTCAGGTCATGATCCCGGAGACCCGGAATCGAGTCCCACATCAGGCTCCCTGCTCGGCAGGAAGCCTGCTTCTCCCTCTCTCACTCCCCCTGCTTGTGTTCCCTCTCTCGCTGTGTTTCTCGCTGTCAAATAAATAAAATCTTAAAAAAAAAAAAAAGGATAGTATACGCTTTTAAACAGGGATGGGCATACATCTGTAAATGTGTCCATTGTGTTAGATACTCAAGAAGTGACAGTATAAATACACAAAGTTCTCTTTTTGAAATAACTTTTATTTAAAAACTTAAAAATAACAAAGAAGTAGATGTCAGTAGTGAATGTTTGATTTTCTCAACGTTTTAAGTCATCAGTATAGCGTTGTGTGGATTAAGAGTACAAGACTGGAGCCAGACTGCCTAGAATGAAGTCTTAATTCTGCCAGTTAAGAGTTTTGCTGTGTTAGCTTAGGCAAAAGTAAAATGGGAATAACAGGGTAGTATATTTACTTTTTAGCGTGTTTATGAGGGTTAACTGAGTTAGTATATACAAAGTATGTAGAACAGCATGCAAAAAGCACCCTGCCCTAATAGATAATATACAACTAAAACATTGAAAACAATTGAAATATTAAAAAATCTGTTCATATTCTGTTCCTTTTTGTTTGTATATGATTATAATTATCATGTTCAATCCTTTCAATTCTGTTTTTTCTATTCAACTCTGTACCTTTTAAATAGATTCTTGAACTATTACATCATCTTGTTACTTTTGGTAGGTGTGTGTAAAGAAGAATACAGTAGTGGGAAAATACAGGCAGCAACCACTGGAATAGGCAGATTCAATAAAGTTAAGTTCATTGATAGAGAATCTTTATTACATTGCAATATGGTAAAGTAAGGCTGTAATTTGACAGACTGTAGAGAAAGAATGAAGAAAACTTGGCTTAAAGTGTTGAGAGAAAGAATAAACTAACAGCAGCTTTTTAAGCCAGATGGTGCTATTGAAGAATGAGTGGTAGCACTTTTATTTTTATTTCATTTTACTTTTATCAAATGAATATAAATGTAGTGTAATAAATAGTTCAGAAGAGTGTAGAATTAAAAAAGCCATGATCTCCAGTCCTGTTTGCCACTCAACCTACCATATTTTCCAGGCTTACTATGAGACAGTTTCTGTAATAGATAATGGAGTATTCTATGATTTGATTGTCATAGATAATGCCTGATGATTATAGAATTGATAAGGTTTATCAAGGTAGATCATGTCTTTTGACTTTGATAGGTAAGTTTAGCTGATTTGTACTGCATTCATCCTTTAAAGCTTGAAATAGATGTTTTAGTTCTTTAATAATCTGTCTTTATAACTTTAATATAAACTTTTTTTTTTAAGATTTTATTTATTTCTTTGACAGAGAGAAACACAGCGAGAAAGGGAACACAAACAGGGGGAGTGAGAGGGGGGGAAGCAGGCTTCCCGCCTAGCAGGGAGCCCGATGCGGAGCTTGATCCCGGGCCTCTTGGATCGTGACCTGAGCCGAAGGCAGTCGCTTAACCAACTGAGCCACCCCAGCGCCCCAGACTCCTTTTTATTTAACTCTTTGTGTCTTGGGAGATAAATGTAAAACATTTAGAACAGTGCTTACTAGGGGCGCCTAGGTGGCTCAGTTGGTTAAGCGACTGCCTTCGGCTCAGATCATGATCCCGGAGACCCGGGATCGAGTCCCACATTGGGCTCTCTGCTCGGCAGGAAGCCTGCTTCTCCCTCTCTCACTCCCCCTACTTGTGTTCCCTCTCTGGCTGTGTTTCTTTCTGTCAAATAAATAAAATCTTAAAAAAAAAAAAAAGAAAAAGAAAAAGAATAGTGCTTACTAAATGTTAGCTATTAAGTAGGTGTATTACTTTCCTCCTCCAGTTTTGAAATGATAGATTTTTTTTTTACTTTTCTGCCCTGCATTTTAACTTGCTTAGTTTTGTTTTAGTCATATTAAGTTCATTAAGTAAAGATTTTCCCTTATTCCAACTTTTTTTTTTAAAGATTTTATTTATGTATTTGACAGAGAGATCACAAGTAGGCAGAGAGGCAGGCAGAGAAAGAGGGGAAGCAGGCTCCCTGCTGAGCAGAGAGCCCCATGTGGGACTTGATACCAGGACCCTGAGATCATGACCTGGGCCAAAGGCAGAGGCTTAAGCCACTGAGCCACCCATGTGCCCTTTTTTTTTTTTAAAGATTTATTTATTTGACAGAGAGAAACACAGCCAGAGAGGGAACACAAGCAGGGGGAGTGAGAGAGGGAGAAGCGGGCTTTCCGCGGAGCAGGGAGCCTGATGCGGGGCTCGATCCCGGGTCTCCGGGATCATGACCTGAGCCGAAGGCAGTCGCTTAACCAACTGAGCCACCCAGGCGCCCCTCCTTTATTCCAACTTTTGACTTGGTTTAATTCAGGAGTCTATGCAATTGAATGGAAAGAATTTACTAAAAATAGATCTTCGTCTTTAAACTGCAAAAAAAGTTATTGATATAAGCAATAAATAACTTTTTTTTTTAATTAAAAGGTTCTTAAGTGATATCCCAAGCTCTCAGATTCTTCAGGAAGAAATGACTTGGATGAAGGAAATTCTTTCCAACCTGGGCTCACCTGTTGTACTTTGTCATAATGACCTATTGTGTAAGAATATAATCTACAATGAGAAACAAGGTAGGTATCTGACCTTAGCAGTAAGTAAAGTTGAATTTTTTTTGATATTCTTTATGGTCCTTTGATCTTTGTATCACTAAATTTAATTCAGATGTAAGGATCAAAAACATGAAGTCTTTAAATATTTTCTTTTAGGTTGCAAAGTCATGGTAACTGCTAAATTAGGAATATACTCTATATATTTGCATAAAATATGTTTCTTAGAAAATTTGTGGTTCTTGTTAAGAGTTTTAAATGAAAAATGATAAAATGACTTTGTTTTTAAATTTAACTGTGGAACCTGTTGGGTAATTCATGGTTTGAAAATGTACCTGCTTGTAATGGGGGTTATTGAAAAACCAACTGACATTTTACTGTTTTTAATAAATACAGAATTTCTCAATATTGAGAAGGACAACAATATTAGAAACGAATTTGTCTCCAGGTTTTCTATTACCTATTTATTCTGATTTGTTAGATATTTGCCATATTGATGGTAAAGAGAGAGTCACAGATGGAGGAAATATTATTTGTACTTGCTGAAATTTATATCAAAATAGTAATCAAGAAGCTTTGGTAAATAGTTTTAGCATTTTTTTGAGGTACAGGTAGTGATAGTTTTTGGTGAAATGTTTTCTGTGATTGTTCATATCTTGCTGTATTCAAATTCTCTGTTTCCATATTTAAGAGACACTGGTTGTATTATATTATTGGATAAAGTGGTTTGAGGTTTGGTTGCTAAAGCATAGATGCCCCTTTAATGCTAAATTGAAATTTGAAAATGTAATTTTGTTTGAAGGATTAGTGTTAATTCAAGAAGTCTGAGACTATGAAACTTGGATTTTAAAAGAAGCTAGTTTTGAGAACAAGTCATTATAGTTGGAGATTATTTTCCATCAAAATTGTGCTTTTGTGAAGACACTAAAGTCAAACAATTCTGATTAAATGATCATAATACTATGAAATTACTGTTATGACCATTCTTAATAGATTAAGTTGAGACTGTTATAATGCAAAGGTTGTTTATATTTGTAATTGACTTGAAAAAGAGCACTGTCAAGGATGGTAGACTGAAGCACATATTCTTGAAAGCATGTTTGAATACCTTTTATATTTTAGTGTGGATTAGAGATTCTATTTTTTAAAAATATATTGAACTGACATCTTTATTTTGAATGTTGTGAAGTCTGTGTGTGGAAACATTAAAAAAAAAAATTAATGGTGTACCCTAAACCATGGTGTACTTGACAGTGTCCTTTATTATTTATTGTCCATTTATTATATATAATTGTTATGTATATAATATGTTATATACTAGTAACCAAATCTCAATGCCATTTGTGAGACAAGAGTATTAGTTATACATTAAAATGATGTATTAGCTTTTAAGTTCAGTGCAAGACCAAATAACACATTCTGTATGATGGAATTTCAAGTGAGGGACTTCATCTTGTTGAAGTGGACACTCAGCTTTATTTTTAACTGCAAGTTAAAGAGATTCTATTATTTCCTTTGGAATATATTTTAACTTCTCATATTTTTATTTTATAAGTTTCTTTTGCACACTCATTTCACAGAGCAAACTTGTTTATAAAACTAAAATATAAGGGACCAAAAAAATCAGATTACTCTGTCTTAGGTATTAAAAAATGCATTTTTATTTTTAATCAGTTGCCTATTTAAACAGTTGATCAGTGATATGAAAAGTTCTCATATTTTCAAACAAAATCTTTCTTAGTTTGACTCTAAGATTTTAAGATTGTCATTTGCTTATTTTATCAGGAGTCACCTAAATTATATTTTTTGCCTAATTTTTCTTCCTACACAGAAGAATGAATTTCACACTTCAACAAATGTAACTATTTTAATAATTTTTTTAATTTTTAGAGTTTTCCTTTCTTCAAGAAGTCTGTTGTGTACCATTTGTTTCTTCTTGTCTTTGTGGTTATATTTGTGTGTTAGTTATGGATATGTTCTGTTATTTTTCCTTGCCAGTGGTTATAGTGTCTTTTAGGAAGGCAGGTTTGGACTTTATGGCATGGAATTCATTAAAAAATAAGTCAATTGCTATGTGATTAGTTGATACATAGCATTAAGAAAATATGGTTATAATGTTCAAGTAGAATCTAAAACTCATATGAGAGTATGGCAAGAGCTTTGTTCTGTGTATTATTATCTAACTGTTTCAAATTAGGAGCTAATGGTCTTGAAGTAATATAACCGTATAACATATTTGCTTTTAGTTATAAGGAAGAAGATAGCATTCCTTGTGCTTAAAAAGTTCTAAACTCTGTAAGTTTAGTAAATTTAATGAACAAAAAGACTTTTGTACTTACAGCTGCAATCTCAAGGAGGATAATTAAAATTAGAAATAGGGACTGCCTAAATTCTTTACCTTAACTGGTTAACTTGTTACAGTATCTAAAAGCCAAGGGTGAAATCTTTTGAGATTAAAATAATTCCTACGTAGAATGAGTGATTAAGCTGCATTTATATTCACAGATGTGTTTAATTTGTTAAGTCATTCATGTGATTTGAGTTCAGGACTTCACTATTTTGTACCCACTTGAATTAAAAATATATAAACATAATAAGATGAAAGCCAAGGGGTTGGCTTTAATGTCATCAAGCTTAATCTCTCTGTAATATGTTTCAGAGTATTCATTTCTCAGAAGTGCAGATTTTAGTTAAACTTCATGAATTTATACTGGATCAACTTGTAGTCTCTACATGTAATGTTCAACCATAATGACTTAGATTTTGTATGTTGTCATCAGATTAAAACATTTCCAAGTAACTCTTAAAAGCAGATGTATTAGAACTTATTTACAACAAAGAGAAGTTGGAAAGAATGTAAATGTTGGAACCAGGCACACTTAGGTTCTCATCCCTGCTCAATCACATATAGATGTAGATGATACTAGACAAATTATTTTACCTTTTTTTTTTTTAAAAGATTTTATCATTAGTAATCTCTTACACCCTATGTGGGGTTTGAAATTAAAACTGTGAGATCCAGAGTCACATGCTCCACTGATTGAGCCAGCCAGGTACCTGTATTTTATCTGTATATTAAGTGTTTATATTTGATTCTTGACTTTGCACCAGAATCACCCAGAGTACTAGGAAAAAATGTAGGTTTCTGGGTTCCATCTAAGACATCTAACTGAACAAGAATTTCTATAGATGGGTTTAGGAACATGCATGTTTAATATGTTTCCATGCAGTGTTTATACTTTTTGATAATCTAGAACTTTTAATTTGCTTTAATTCTAATTTAGAGGTAATATCTACTTCAGATGGTTACTGTCAAAATTTTAGATTATGTATATAAAGTGTATAGCATTGGAGTAGGTACTTGGCAGCTCACAGCCGCTGTTACTATAATCGGGGTTGGCAAACTTATTCTCTGAAGTGTAGATAGTACATATTTTAGGCCTGTACTGTATTACAGTGTCTGTTGCAACTGCCCAGCTCTGTTGTAGCACAGACACAGCTGTAGATAATACATTAATAAAGGCATGTGACTGTGTTCCACATTATAAAACCACACAGTGGACTGGATTTGACCTAGCATACATAGTTTGCCAACCTCTTTGTTATGTTTTAGGTGCATTTTATAAAATGTACTTGATTCTGAAAAAGTGAAAATAGTTATATAAGCCAGTGGTTGACTATGTTGCATAACTAGGGGAATTATGGCTCATAGGTACGAGATGACAATTCAGTTTAAGTGCAGCTTACAGATTTTACCTTAACTATAACTTGAGTGACTAAAGTTTAAAAATGTATATATGTATGTGTGTATGAATACATAAGTAAACATTTATATAAACACACATACACAAAGACCAGAGCACCTGCAGTTTATAGGCTTCTGCACCTGTGAATGTTACAGGAGATGGTAGGCATCACAGGAAGAAATACTGCCTTTGCCTGTTCTCACCATGTCAGTTGACAGGACACAAGAATATGGGAGAAGAGTGAGCTTCCTTTCTGAAGTTGATGGTAGCTGTCAAGATTTTTGAAAAGTTAGTGCCAGGAATTAGGTGGTTGGTAAACAGCGGCCCATTCCTTGCCTTCAGTGAAATGACATCTTAAAAAGGTAAGGAAAGAATACTTAATGATATGATGATAGAATTTATTACATAGTAAGAGAACTGGAAGCAGTTGTCTTGCTTCCAGAACTGTCAGTTATCTTTTAAATTAATCATTAATTTAAAAAAGAATTTATGTTAAGTAGAACAAATTGTAGTATTGCTTAAAGACTAACTGACTTCAATTCTAATATTAAAATTTCAACTAACCCTTTAACTGTTGCTGTGTTAGAAGTAATTGCTAACGTTTTTGAGTATGTTTTCTCATGTCTTGGTGCTCTGAATGTTTATTGGCAGCCCTTTGATTTCTCTCCCTCTCCCCATTTCTTCATTATAAGGTCATAAAAGATCTAATATAGAACTTTAAATTTCAGTAATGGCAGATGCTGATTTACAGTTATTTTAAAGAAATATACATGAGAGGAAGAAAGAGGTAGCTTCTTCTGGGTATTATAATGTAAACCAGGTTTTTCTTTAGAGTTTACACATTGTAAATAAATATGTGAGGCACAGGCACCATTCTCAGTCACTTGATTGACTCTAAATCTTCCCACTCTAGTTATTATTCAGGAAAGATATTGTAGTTTGTTTGCTTCATTGATATTTTAATGACATAGTTTTTTTTTGTTGTTGTTTTAAAATTTAAGTAAATATAAATATATTTTTGTATTTGGTAACCTGTATTTCCCAAGATGGAGTTTTTAATGAAGGATAATCTTAACCTTGTTTTAGCTTATATTCTGGGTTACTATTTAGCACCAAATAAAATATCCTTAAAATCATATTATTATAAGCTTAAATGGACTATAAAACCTGAACTATTAAGGAAGAACTGCCTACAATAGTTACTAGTTCAGTGTTTTTTATTTTCTCATTCGTTCATCCCACTATATGTTCAAGCATATACTTGGATGATAAGAATGTCAGAAATGCCATACTTTGTTCTTAGTGTTTCATACTGTTCTTAGTGTTTCATGCTTATTCCTTCTTCCCTGCTACCCATTTAAATATGTATGTAATGATTGTGTCTAGCATTCTATGCAAAACCCTCCATTGTGTGCTAGAGATTACTCTGTGGATTGCATGATGAAGGGTGAAAGGGACCTATTATCCTTCCAAGAAGCCATATTCCATGTAGTGGAGGAATCAGATCATGAAATAGATACTTATGTTCAGAATGATGAGCACTGTGGTGAAGGTATACACAGGTACTACTGGATGCAAAGTTTATCAGAGGAGAATATTCCCTTTCTCTGTATAAGAGAAAAGGCATTTTGCTAACAGTATAGTGTAATTGTGGTTATATTTTCTCTTTGTTCTCTTTCTGCCTTACCTAACACTGCAGAGCAAGTAGAGTGAGTCGAAAAGGTTTTCAAGTTCTCATATTGGTTATTTTGCTTTTTATTTTTATCCCTATCTCCTTAACAACAAAATATGGGAATCCAAACAAATGTGGCATGAGAATTTTATAGCCTTGGTTAATAAACTTAATTTTTTTGGGTTTTGAAGTACTTTCAGAATTGGCCAACTTTTTTTCAGCTACACTGCGATTTGAACAGTTAAACTCAGTAATGTGTGGATTTCATTTCTGTGAGGATATATAGGAAATAAAGTAATGAAAAGTGTAGCTTTTGAAAAATCGGGTTATAATTTTATTCATTAATCTTATGATTTACCCATTATGTGCAGTCAGTGTGCTAATTAGATAAGGATAAATAATATATAGTCTTAGCCCTTAAAGTAGTGCTTCTTTACTTTTTTAGAGGTCAGGGATCCCTTGAGACATCTGGAAAATTGAGGAATACCCTAAAAAGGAATATACATATAAAATTTTGTAAAAAATATTTAGGGAGTAGTCTCATTTTTTTACACCTTTGAAACTTCAACTAAAAATTCATGTCTTAAAGAATTTAACAAGATAGTCATGTCATTTGAGCTATTATTAATAGTGATGGGGATGGTCCTCTTAACAATTGGAAATTTTAGAAATCAGAAGTTAAATTTATACAAGAAAAAAGTTTTCTGTTAGTAGGAAAGCACTTCCCAGTAATTTGATTTTTCTGGCACCCAAATAAGTGATAGGCTTCTTTTATTTTGTTGCAGAAGATTAAATTTAAGGTTGAGTTCCACTTTGTTTGCAATAGTTTGAAAAAAGAATAGTTAATACAGATTTTTTTAAAAAACAATTTTCCTTTTAAGCTTTATGTCTTGTAAAATGTGAGTTTGCCAAATTTTCTTCATCTGCTACAGATTAGGTATGCCATTGTTGCTGCCATGTGGCGGCGCACCCCGTGCTTCTTAAACGCACTGACTGGAGGTTTATCGCATCACTTGTTCACATGCACGGAGCCTGGTAACAGCCTCATCTGTATCTTGTTAGCTTCATTTTCTTATTTTTTAAATTTCATTATTTATAAACTCAACATTGCATTTAAAAATAAAGGCTAGTTTTAATGAATTAATGTTACTACAAAAAGTCATTGCTAAAATTTTCATACTGAAACAGATTTTAACTTTTGTTAAAATGATCTATGCTTTATTTAAATTGTATTTACAAGCAGGCATTTTTACCTGCCATTTTAACTGTATTTGCCAAATTCTAAATATAATTTTGAAAATTGAAATTGAAGCTTTTGTTTATGTGGCAAAAGTAAGCTTCAGGACTGGGCTGTGTATTTTTATTGGCATGTAACAGTTAATATGAGCTCTACAAGAATTTGTGTTTAAAGAGTTAATCAACAGCTGCAATATAAAAAACTCTGTATTAAAACTGGTTGGCTTAGTTGTGCAACCTGTTGAATCTTCTTGAATACTGATTTCATAAGGTTGGCTGGATAGGTATTTTCCAGATCATTGTGTTTATTATTAGTCTCTTATCTGTTGACAGTTTTGTTTAGAGAATTCATCTTAATCTTTTTAAACTGTCATTTTTTTCTCCTATAAGTAATGTTTATTGTGAATAATTTTAAATTCAAGGAAAAAAGGTCACTTGTCTATCACCTGTAATGACACCACTTGAAAGGTATTATTTTGGTTAATTTCCATTCATCTTTTCCCCCCTATGCATTATATGTTCCTTTTTCTCTTCTCAGGCATAATACTTTAATAATTTGGGTCACTGTGTTTACTATTTTGTATCTTTTTCATATAACATTTGATATTCCCCTGGTCATCAAATAATTGTTGAAAATGAAACTTTTTTTTTCATGGCTGCAGTGATCATGATGATGGTTTCACCTTCTTATTCCCAGTGGTATCTAGAACAAACTCTAAAACGATCTCACTTCCCATTCTGCAGTTAAGTAAAGTGATTTGGTTAAATTTAAGACTTTCTGTGAGATAGTTTTTTGAATTCAAGCCTATAGTACTTGTGCTGGTACAGTTGCAGTGCTTTATTGTCGTCACCAACATTTTAAAACCTTACATTTATTTTGTCAGTATGCATGTAGATTTTGATTAACTGGGTGTTGGTACTCTAGAGATGCTCACTTAATTTACTCTAGACTTGACTATTATTTATACAAGTTTAGAATTATATATTAAATGCAATTATATTAAAAACTTTTTTGCTCTTATGTAGAATAATTCATTTGCCATGATATTTTTGTGTCATGTAATTCCCTTTTTCTGAGTTTGGCTATGATCAGCATATACCCCTAAATTAAACATATATCTGTATCAAGATGATATAGTTCAAAAACTGTTTTATTTAGGAAATGCCAGTGTGTGTAGACCAGGAATTTGTTTTGTTCCTTCAGTTTGATGTTTAAAAGACAGTGTAACTAGGCATTTGCTATGCATTTTCTCAATATAAGCTACTTAGAAACTTAACAGCCATCTCTGTTCGTGTATCCATCTTAACTGTATGGCTCTGTAAGCCTTTGAGTTTGTGATGCCTGGTGTTGACAGTGACCCATTTTTAAAAATTTTTAATGTCTCTAACACACACACACTCTCTCTCTCTCTCTCTCTCTCAAACTTTTTTCTCTTATCTCCCTTTTAAAAAGACCTGTATTTTTGTTGAGACAAACCCTCTATATGAATGTTCCTGAGCAGGAGTATGTCCCTTGGGCAGGTGGAACAGAATTGTCTTTGGAGAAATATAATGAAATATGCATATATATTTCGCATTAATTTAGAAAAGGAGTCTAGCTTATGCAAAACTTTCTTAAAAAGTTTACAGTAAGCAACTGTACTTTTATTTTTTTTAAAGTTAAAACAACCACCTTAATGCTGCTCAGGTATGCTATTGGAAATCTTATTTACATAGCACTGCAGGAAAATATGAGTTTATAGCAACTAATTTCTTAAATTAGGATATTGTTAAGTTGATAAAGTATGATAGCATAACTCTAAGGTTCACAGAATTCAAGTCTCTTAAAGTTTATATTTGATTTATATATGTAAAATAGCTTGTCAGTTTACTTTGGAGTATCATACTTTGTTAAAATTGCAATAGGTTATTAACACTTTTCAAAGATTAACTTCATTTCTGGTTAAACTTGAATTTTTAAGTAACTGATGCCCCCTTGTGGTGAAAGAGATACTTTGCTTTTGTTTGAATTTGGAGAATGATTATTTTGACTTTTGTTTAATATAGTGGACATTAATGATCACAGAAAAGCTGTTGACAATACGTAATTTGAATTTTGTAAAGCTCATTGCCATAAAATTCACAGCCTTACCCTGTATTGTCTCAGAAGTGCATGTAACCAAGCACATACAATGAGACAAAATTTTGGAAGCTATTTAATTAAAAATAGCATAGGGGTTTTCTGATCTTATATATGATTTCTTATGTCTTTGTTTTTGTGTCTCACATAGGTAATGTACAGTTCATTGATTATGAATATTCTGGATACAACTACCTGGCATATGATATTGGAAATCATTTCAATGAATTTGCAGGTAAAATCCAGGGCTTAACTAATGGAACAACATATATAACTTTGAAATGATACTTTTGAAATTGTTTTATTTTTGGTTTGTAGTTTTTTCTTAGAGAAGTTGACCTGGGAGTAGGAACAACACTTTAATCTTTTTCTGACCTTATTCTTTGTTTTTCTTTATTAGTGGAAAAAGGAGAAGAGATGACCCTTTCCTTAATTCCTTAATGAAAATAAAGAAATAATACTTGTGGCTTAGAGTAGACCTGACGTAGTATAAGTGCTTCATAAATCTCATTTTTTTCCTCCCCCACCATCCTGTCAGTAAGGTTAGTCCCAGTTTACAAATGGGGAAAGTAATTTACCAAGATCACAGTAAAATACATAGAACTAAGATTTAAAAAAAAATTTTTTTTTAAATATTTTATTTATTTATTTGACAGTGGGAGAGATCACAGGCAGGCAGAGAGGCAAGCACAGAGAGAAGGGGAAAGCAGGCTCCCTGCCGAGCAGAGAACCTGATGGGAGGCTCTATCCCAGACTCTAAGATCATGACCTGAGCTGAAGGCAGAGGCAGTGGGTTACACTGAGTTACCCAGGCGCCCTGAACTTTTAAAAAAGAAAAAAAAAAAACCGTTTAAAAGCCTTTGTTATTCATTGTATACTTGAACTTTAGCAGTAAAAGGCTCAATAATTTTGTTTTTTTGTCTTTGGCTATGAATAATAGTAAAGTTTTCCATTTTAGCCCTGAAAATTAATCTTTTATCACTCTCAAGTATAAAAGTTTCAAGTTTATACAAAAGGAATTAATTTAAAATACATTTTATGACTATATTTAGAAACACACAAAATGTTCTAAAACTAAAGATTAGGAAATTCTCCTATATGGTTTACACTTAGAAACTTTTCATTGCTGAATTTGTATACATTCATGCATTTCTATTATTTTCATATACTTCAGGTTATCAGACTGGGAAAAAGTTGGAGGGGGTTTTAAATTACATGTTTTCATTTATTTCCTTATACCAAACTTTTCATATATGAAACTTTTCATATACATTCTATATCCCCACACATGTGCTGTATATATTTTCACATATCTGTAGGGAGTGAAAACAGCTGTGCATATATGAGATATCGCCATTTCCTTGTTAGTATAATGGGTAGTCACTGCTGTGGATATGAAAGAGGAAACTGTGGTAATCCTAGTAGGATTTTATGTAGGAAGAAATTGAGCTAAAGCTTGCAAGTTAGGTAGGACTTGAGATGTGCAGATAGAAGAAAAGGAAAGCACTGCAGGAAGGAGGAAAAAAATGTCAAGGTTGAGTATACCTGGTGCTTATAGAATATAAACTCATGAAGGAGAATTTAGGTTTGGGTTATAATACCGGGGACGTAAAGTTTGGATCAACTTATGAAGAATGTTGAGTGCTAGGCAAAATAGTATGAACTTGGGACGCCTGGGTGGCTCAGTCGGTTGAGCGACTGCCTTCGGCTCAGGTCATGATCCCGGAGACCTGGGATCGAGTCCCACATCGGGCTTCCTGCTCGGCGGGAAGGCCTGCTTCTCCCTCTCTCACTCCCCCTGCTTGTGTTCCCTCTCTGGCTCTGTTTCTCTCTGTCAAATTAATAAAATCTTAAAAAAAAAAAAAAAAAAATAGTATGAACTTTATTTTTCAAGTTAGCATTTTTCAAACAGCACATCCTAAAACCAAATTTGTGGGATAATTGTTTTAAAGCAAGGAATGGAGAAGAAAAGAAGTAGAAAATACCAGAGTTGGAAGATGTACTTAGGGTATGTATTGTTTTGTGGAACTTAATACTAGGAGAGTGTATCAAGTTTTAGTATAAAATGTATTT
>PITA01007700.1:0-89666 GCA_004023965.1 Spilogale gracilis
CACACACACACACACACACAGGAATTTCCAGTGATTTCAGTTTGCCATTGGGTTTGAAGATTTCCCAGGTGTTTAAAATTCGATTTTTAGTAGATATTTCTTGATTCTCACAACTGAATAAATAGAAGTGAAATATGATTGACTCCTTCCATCTGGAAGAACTGCCTGTTATAACTAAAATGCTATCCTGACACTGGGCATATGTCAGTGAAAATTCAGCAATGAATGAATATTATTTGTTTTTGAAAATACTTTAGGTTAGAAGTAGACAAGTACAGCTTAAGAACTATAAATACGGCATCATATCATTGACAGAAGCCTCACAGATGGTTGTACACTTTTCCACTTCCCTTCGATTATGACCACTATATTTGACATGGAGAAGCTGTGGATTCCAGTACAACCTGATTGTTAGTTACTGATTTTAAATGATACCTATCATTTGAGTTTATTTGGCTGCCTGGCTAACTTGAACATTTTGAATAAATCCTTTTAGCTAACGTAAAAAAAAAATCATCTTGATAGCACTGCTTTTATTATTATTATTATTTTAACTTTTTTCTCAGTGCAGACATAATTTTTTTTTTAATAGTAAACTTATGGGGGCTCCTTGGTGGCTCAGTTGTTAAGCATCTGCCTTCAGCTCAGGTCATGATCCCAGGGTCCTGGCTTTAAGCCCCACATATGGCTCCCTGCTCTGCAGGAAGCCTGCTTCTCCCTCTTTCACTCCCCTGCTTATATTCCCTCTCTAGCTGTGTTTCTCTCTGTTAGATAAATAAATAAAATATTTTTAAAAAAATAGTCACCTGGGTGGCTCAGTGGGTTAAAGCCTCTGCTTTCAGGTCAGGTGATGATTTCAGGGTCCTGGGATCTAGGCCTGCATCAGGCTCTCTGCTCGGCAGGGAGCCCGCTTTCTTCTCTCTCTCTGCCTGACTCTTTTACTTGTGATCTCTCTGTCAAATAAATAAATAAAATTTTTTTAAAAATCTTAAAAAAAAATAGTAAACTAATGAAAATCCCATTGCTCCATGATAGAGATAATTAGAGGGAGCTTGTTTCCCCACAGTCTTGTCTTATTTGCAATGGAAAGTCTGTCTCACTCTCAGTGTACTGTGGGGAAGAATCACTGAAACTTTGATTCAGTATTTAATCAGTGACAGTAGCGTTTGTTTCTCTGTCTCTCTCCATCCCCAAACCACCCACCTTTTTTTATATCACCGCCCTGTAGGAAGTGATAATACTTAGAACATTATAAAATTACGGAAAAACCAAACAAAATTAATCACTTCAAAAACAAAACAAACCCAAATCAGACTTTCAGCCTTTGCTCTAAGTTTCTTAGTATCTGCAGCGATACGGTGTTGTTTGGGGAAAACTCTCAAAGTGAGTCATTTTTACATGGAATTTTCTTTCAAATTTTCTGTGAGAATTAAATTAGCCCATTTTCAGAGAAAATGTGCCTAAATTTTAGGAAATCAAAAACTAATGATGAACTATATGCTAGCTAGTTGAACATAATAAAAAACAAGAAATCATTTAGTGTGATTACAAATAAACTTAAGTAACCACTTTGATACACCTCTCTAACCACACCTCAAGGTTTTGATCGGAATCTTTTAACCTCTAGATAATAAACATCAGTATAGGTACCCCAAAGTCCCCCACAAACCCGTGCTCTGGGGCTTGAGGACAGACCTCTTGGTTTTAGGGCTCTTTGCATCCCTCTTTGCCTAAATCATTCCTATACATTTTTTTTTTTTTAAGCTTCAGACTTGTTTGGAATCTAAACTTTTTTAAGAACACCTTGCTAAATCTGGAGCTATATATTCACTAATCTGAGTAATGTCTGTCTTTCCTACTATTTTGTAAGCTCCACATGCATGCCTTTTTTTTTTCATACTTTATTTGTAACAATCGCACATAGTAGGAGGTTAGAAAGTATTTGTTGAATGAATACATAGGTCATCAAAACAGAATTTTTATCAGTAACATGGTTCATTCCAATGGAGGAAGTTTATGATTACTTGCTTTTTTTAATTTACAAAAGCATTCCCATATCCTTTAAATAATATTTACTTTATTATGATAGTCTGCATCACATCTTAGGAAGTAAAATTTTCTGAATACAAATAAAAAAATCAATTCACTGATTTTACTTTGCTGTGGTTGAATTTTTAAGATTTGAGGAAAATCAGTTATATTGGATCAAGCTTGTTATTTTTCTATTTTGATTAGCATAAATATATTTATTTACTAAAAGATAGTAAGGAAAAATGATATTTGGGATCTGTGGAATTTAGATCTAAGCCAGAAGACTTGTTTGATCTAACACTGTGATGAGCATTTATGACATTGGTAATGGTTTAGACAAATGAGAATAGAAATTCATCACACATACATTTAAACAGGAGAGCTGCACATAATTAGTATTTCATATTTTATCTTGTTATGAAATTTAGAGACAGAAATCAACACCTTTGGAATTCTTCTGAGTGTTACATAAAGAGGAGCATAAAGAAGAAACATCCTTGAAGGCCATTGTAGCCCTGGGAAATTCGTCACACCAAACCATAGAAACCTAGCCAGAAATAGGTTCCTGAGAAATTGATGTACGTTGGCCTATATTTTAGATGAAATCTCTCTAATGACAATTGAAGCATCATGTAACGTTAAACAAAATAGACTTGTACCTTGGCATTTCCTGTTTTGTATTTTGAAAGCCTTAATTTAATCATCAAGGGTAAAATAGGAGTCTTCCTTTAAGCTGAATGCAAGATTTCTCTTTGTTTTCACATTGTGATAGATATTAGCGCCCCAGTTCTAAGCATGAGAACATTCTTAAGTACAGTTCACTTGAGTGTTCATGTTAATGTGACTCCTCATTAACACCTTGTTAAGTTGCCCATGATAAACTCTTTAAATTCTTCTTACGAACATCATGATAATTATGTATCACTTCATTTCCCCTTGCACAATGGCCTTTAGAAGCTTAAGAAATAAATATGTTATCTTCATGAATAGTCTTACTATTTTGCATTTAAAACCACAGTAAAAATTCACTGTCAGAATTCTTGAAGTCAAAATGCTGTCTAGAGGAAGTGTTCAGATAGCAAATCTTGTCCATAGTTCTTTTTTTTTTTAAAAAAAAGATTTTATTTATTTGACAGAGAGAAACACAGCCAGAGAGGGAACACAAGCAGAGGGACCAAGAGAGGGAGAAGCAGGCTTCCCACCGAGCAGGCAGCCCGATGTGGGGCTCGATCCCGGATCCCCAGGATCATGACCTGAGCCGAAAGCAGTTGCTTAACCAACTGAGCCACCCAGGTGCCCCTCTTGTCCATAGTTCTTACTGGCTAATAAATATCAAAATACTTTACCTTTTTTAAAGATTTTATTTATTTATTTGTCAGAGAGAGAGAGAAAGAGCACATGATTAGGGGCGGGGGGGACAAAGGGAAAAGCAGGGTCTGCATTGAGAAAAGAGCTCGATGTGGGACTTGATTTCAGGACCCTGGGATCATAACCTGAGCCAAAGGCAGATGCTGAACTGACTGAGCCACCCAGGTGTCCCAAACCTTTACATTTTTAATAAAAGTAACAATAGGTGATAACCTACTGCCAATAGATTTTGGCAAATAGAAATGCAGTCACCTCCTACAGTTTGGAAATGATTGCCTGCTTTTAAGTTGCTGCTTCAAGAAGCTCCTTCATGGCTTCTCCAGTAAGTTTCAGCCTATACCTGGGAGGACTAAACTAGAAGATAGTTTTCTTAGTGAGCTGAAGATTTTTCCTGAAAGGCCTTGCCTAGAAACTGATTTTTTCGTGTTTTTTTTTTTTTTTTAATTAAACCCCAGAGAAATGCTGAGTATTGCTATTTTTCTCATAGATAGATAGATAGATAGATAGATAGATAGATAGATAGATAGATATAGATAGATAGATAGATAGAAGCTGATTTTTTTGGTTTTGTTTTTTATTAATTAAACCCCAGAGAAATTCTGGGTTTTGCTATTTTTCTCCTAGATAGATGATAGATAGATAGGTAGTTAGATAGATAGATAGATAGATAGATAGATAGATAAAGGCCTTGGATTACTTCTCTGAGAATCATCATGGCTACTGCCTTTAATTGTCTGCATACCTAAGTCATTTATCATGCAGATATTAAAAAGTCACAGTACTGTGTTTAAATGCCAAAGAGAAAGGGAATTGCTGAGAAATAATAGAATATTATCCTGACTACATAATTCATTTAAAAGTCAGTGGAAAAAAAAATAAATACAGTGAAATTTATGTTGGTGGAAATGCAAGCTGGTGCAACCACTCTGGAACAGTATGGAGGTTGAAAGTTGAAAATAGGGGCGCCTGGGTGGCTCAGAGGGTTAAGTCTCTGCCTTCAGCTCAGGTCATGGTCTCAGGGTCCTGGGATCAAGCCAGTCCCACGTCTGGCTCTCTGCTCGACAGGGAGCCTGCTTCTCCTTCTTTCTCTGCCTGCCTCTCTGCCTACTTGTGATCTCTCTCTGTCAAATAAATAAATAAAATCTTTAAAAAAAGTTGAAAATAAAGCTACCTTATAACCCAGCAATTGCACTACTAGATATTTACCCCAAATATACAAATGTAGTGTCCTGAAGGGGCATCCACACCCCGATGTTTAGAATGGCAATGTCCACAATAGCCAAACTATGGAAAGAGACCAGATGTCCATTGACCTAATGAATGGATAAAGAAGATGTGGTATGTATAAAATCTTGCTATTTGCAATGGTGTGATGACACTAGAGGGTATTATGCTAAGCAAAATAGGTCAGTCAGAAAAAGATAATTACATATCATCTCACTCATATGTGGAATTTAAGAAACAAAACAGAGGATCATAGGGGAAGGGAGGAAACAAAACAAGATAAAAACAGAGGGAAACAAACCTCTCAAAATTATAGGAAACAAACTGAGGGTTACTGAAGGGGAGGGGGTTGAGGGAATGGGGTAACTGGATGATGGACATTAAGGGGGGGGCGCATGTGATGTAATGAGCACTAGGTGTTGTATAAGACTGATGAATCACTGACCCCTACCTCAGAAACTAATACACCATTAGCATGAGAACATTCTAAAGTACAGTCACTTGAGTGTTCATGTTAATGTGACTCCTCATTAACATGAGTTTAAATAAGGAATAAAAGTCAGTGAAACTTAGATATTATTTTAATATTAACATAAAACATATATGAATTTAAACAATTCAACCTTCATACTTCTGCCGATTTAGGAAGTTATTTAAACTTTTATCTCTACCATGCATTCACTTAGGAAAAAGTAAAATTAAAGTAGTTTATAATTAAAGAAACAATTTCTAGAAAAGCCAAGATGCTGGTTATTAAATCATAACATTTAAAATTATGGGAAAATTTAGATAATCATAAATAAACTAAAGCTGCTAGAATACTACTTTTTCTGTTTTAAGTTAGCCTTCTATGATTTTTTTAAAAAAATTTATACAGTGAATCATATTCAGTGATACTGTTGAATTATCCTTTCTTTCTTTTCCTTTTTTTAAGATTTTATTTATACAGAGAGAGACACAATGAAAGAGGGAACACAAGCAGGGGGAATGGGGTGGGAAAGAGAAGCAGACTCCCTGCAGAGCAGGGAAACCGATGTGGGGATTGATCCTAGGACGCTGGGATCATGACCTGACCTGAAGGCAGAGTCTTAACGACTGAGCCATCCATGCACCCCTGAGTTATCCTTTCAAAAGAAAACATTTATCAAAGATACCCTATGTACCAGATCCTATGCTAGTTGCTGAGGCTAAGGACGTAGACAATAATAATGGTGGTGAATATAGTGTAAGACAGATACAGGGACAGGTCATCGTAGAAGAGTATTATTTGAAAGTTTTGGGAATTTCCTAGCTACTCTTGAATGCAATGATTTATCTATTAATATCTTAATATCTTGTATTTTTTTAGCTACTACCCATCGTAGAATACACAGACAAGTGTAGTATGAGATTGAGAAAAGAGTTGGATGTGGAAATTAATATTAAAGACACTCAAGTCTACTTTTGACTTTTCTTGGTCAGTTACCCATTCAAAGATTTTCTTTTTTTTAAAACTGAGGATACGTTATGTATAGGACATGTGCTGTGATCTTGAGCAAGGACCTACACTTTTCTCAGCTTCAGTCTTCTCATGTGTAATACCAAGCACATTCACTAAGGTGAAAGCTAATCTGCTGTAACAAAGAGATCCTGGATTACAGAGGTTTAAATGGAATATGTTTCCCTTTAATGTAAGAGTTGGGGCAGACAAGTGTGCTGAACTCCATGAAGTTATTCAGGAGCATAGACTAAAGGGATGACTCTTCCATTCTCAACACATAATTTTAACCATGTTCCAGCCATTATCATTTTCTGACACTAAAAAGGAAATGGAGAGTGAGTCTGGGACAAATCTTTTTCAGTGTCTAGGAAGTGATTATGTAACTTCTGCTTACACTTGTAGATATTTAGTAGGATCGCCACACTGTGCTGCCAAAGAGGCAGGGAAAGATGCTCATGTGCCCAGGAAAAAGGGAAGAACAGATGCGGGGAGATGCGGGGGGCTCTCAGCAGTCCTCTACGTTAGTATAAGAATATTCATCTCCACTGAACTATTGTTAAGAAGTAAGCTATTACATCTCAGGCATTTCATGCAGTTCAGAATATATGGTGAGGGCTTCATAAGTATAATCTACTCTTGTCACTAGCATTATTATTATGGTACAGGTACAAAGAGGGAAGAGCATAGGTTGACCAAAACTTGCATTCCACATGGAATAAATAAATGTATTTTTCCATGGTGAGAGAAAAGGAGGTAAAAAGAGGAATTATGCATCATTGCTTTTACTCTGTGATTATTTTTCCTGTGTCTTCTTTTAATCAAAATGTTTGTACTTGGTTGGTTGGAAATTCGCTAAGGAGCTGATATCTTCATTTGTAATTTACTTGCGGGAGAAAATGTCTCATAAGAAAATTTATTTGTAGTGTTTGCAGGAGAATAAACTCAAAGTCAACTGGGAATCATAAAATTATCCCTCCCTTTCTTACAGAACCACAAACGGAAACACAGAGTTAAAGTTACCTTTTGGCCAGAACTTCTTATTTTATTTCCTAAAATATTCCTCAGGACTCATCATAGATACTGATAGGTCACAATGGAGGAAATGCCAGTAGTTTATGCACTGAGCAGGCATGAGGAGTTTGGGATAGCAAGCTAATTAAATAAAAGCTATACCTTATTCTGGCTGTGGAAATTCATCATTTAAAATCTCCTGCAGGGGCACATGGGTTGTTCAGTTGGTTAAGTGACTGCCTTCGGCTCAGGGCATGATCCTGGAGTCCCGGGTTCAGGCTCCACATCAGGCTCCCTGCTTGGTGGGAAGCCTGCTTCTCCCTCTCTCACTCCCCCTGCTTGTGTTCCCTCTCTCGCTGTGTTTCTCTCTGTCAAATAAATAAATAAAATCTCTAAAATCTCCTGCAAACATAACATATTTTACAATAAACCAAAATTTAGAAATAGATCTTCTGCATCCCCAGACTATCCTGATAGATATTTGAGATTTCAATTTTAAATGGGAGCCACATTTTAGTGGAATATTCCTTAAAATATTGATGTGGGCAGCTGCTACTAATTTCCAACAGAAATCTAAGAAAATATACTTTGCATTGTGATTAACTGAAAATCCTCTTCTAGTTAGGGTGCTGTCTGCGAGAAAGATGGATTATGTGAGATAAGCCAGGTGTTTGTGCTCATAAAATTGTGAAATTTCTGTTTTGATTGAAGACAAAAGATTGTATCCCTAATTAGTCAGCCACAAAATACATATTAGAGAAATATAAATTATAATTAAGTCAGTGAAAAAAGATGTTATATACTTTTATAACTGCCGCACATATTTTGATTCTCTTTCCAGCCCAGCCCCTGTGGGAAAGAGAACTCTGTATGATATAACGGAGAAAATCTTAAACTTGGAGCCAGAGAGCTTAAGTTCTAGCTTTTCTGACCTTATTGCCTTGCAAAGACACATCATTCAGCTCATCTGTTGATAGTCAATATGTATGAGACCCTATCTTCTGAATTAAACCAAAAAGAGAGTTTAAACCAAAAGTAGAGTACGTATGTGTGTGCTTGTGTTTGGAAAATGACTCTGTGGTGCAGGGGAAAAGAAAGTACTAAGAAGAAACAAGTAAGAGTGATGATGGGTGAGGCCTTTAAGTGAGAAGGAAACTTAACATGCTGGCAATGCTGTTTTAGATCCGTTGATACTAGAAGACCTCTCTGAGAAGGTGGCTTGGGTAGAGCCCAATATTCAGTGAGCTTTTGAAACTTTGGTACATTTGGGATAAGAGCACTAGAAGAAGGATCCCATGAATATGAGAAGGATTTTATTTGAGATTCATTTTTCTCATCTGTAAAATGGAAAGTATATCTGACCTACCCAACACACATTCTAGTAAAAGGGAAAAAGCAAATGATATTTGTAAACACAAAATATTGCCTAAGGTACTAAAGATTGGAAAAATGTTTGTTTTGCTGTGATTTCAACTGAAAGATAAGAATGTTCAAATGGAAGTTTTTTCTTTCAAAAGAGATGACTGTGGAGAAGAAAAATGGTGTAGGAATAGGGATGCATGGAGTTATTAAATATATATGTGTATGTGTCCTCAAATATCAATTCAGTGTGTGTATTTTGGAATTGATAACCTAAGACTGTATTTTTAACCAAATAATTTTCTGACACAAATTTATTATCTTTTGCTCTCCAGTTACAATTATAGACTGGTATTAATAAAAATTATAAATATGAGTAATCCCTTTCTATTCATGATTTTTTTTTGCTAAAAATATTACAGTTGCAGAGACCTGTTCCTTAACATTTTGTGTATATCAGCATTTGCATGATTCATAACTAATTTTCCCATAAAAATAAATATAAAGAATGGGCATACATTCTTGGAGCACATAATTCCACAACCATTACAATGTACCTTCACTTTATTCTCTTTTATTATTTCTCAGCCCTATTGCCTATATTTCTCCGGGCATTTGCTTTTGAATCAACTACACCATTTCTTGAATGTTTTGATGGTGTTTTATCACTTTTAACACCTCTTCCAAAGTTCGGTTTGGAAAAGCATAATTTAAGCTCCAGCACCAACACTTAGGATGATCTGGATATTGTTTAGTTAAGAATTAAAAAAAAAAAAGAAAAAGATTTTAAATTACAGTAACAGTGGACATTAAAATAACTCTGGAGTCATGAGGACCACTTGTAGAAGCTCCAGTGCAAGCAGAATGGGTATTGCTTGCCCATTGGCAACATGGGAGAGCTGCCTCTTCACTAGGCTAAGTAGCACAAAATGATCTCATGACTTGACAGTTCTCTAGCCCTCCCATCCTCAGTTTTAAATATCTGTGCATTTCTTTGGCTTTAGGTGAGACTTTATTATTATACTTGTCTTGACCTATTTTAAATGTGCCATATCTCAAGTTTCCATAAAATGCAAGCAGGCTGTATTTCCTGCTTGAGGCAGTTTTTTATTTTTCTTTTTGTACTTTCTCCTCCTCTATCATGATTTTTTTTTCCCTGAATGCTCCCTAAATTAGATACACAGACGTCCAGAGTTATAAAGGCAGTCCATACCACTCTCTCCTTTCTGTGCAGTAAATGCCCTCTACAGCCCTATCAAGTCCCAACTCTGTGACTCATCAATAAATACACTTTACGAGTCATTGACTGTGAATCGGAATCTCAAGGGGAAGTCAATGCCTTTTTATGCTTCTCTAATTGTTAGAAAGGGCGCTTTATATCAGGACAAATTATCTTTCCATAGCCTCCATTCACTGTGATGGATACAATTGAAGGGGGAAATTAGCCACTCATTGTAATGGTTAGTAAGCTGTATTTCCCCCTACAAAATATACAAAACCTGACTGAGTTCTAAAAAATAATGAATGTGGTGTTAATTTATCTGTTACTCTTTGAAAAGAAAATGTATGCTTCTTTCTAATGATTACTGATGCTTTTCAGACAGTATTTAACTGTCTTTTAGTAAAACAACAACAACAACAACAACAAAAACAAAAGAAAACACAAAAACAAAAAGCCATGCAGCAAGATAATTGTCATTTTATATGTACTAGAGGCAGCAGGTCCAGAGTGTGAGGAGCCCAGAGTAAACTTGGAATGTAAACACCTGCATGTGCCACTCATTGGTTGTGTGAGCTTGAATCAGGTTAGCTATTCTGAGCTTCAGTTTTCTCTTTGTGTACTAGAGAGAGGATGGGAGCTAACTTATGATGAATGAATTAAGTTCTGGAAAAGTACCAAGCACACCAAATGGCACGTAGTAGGTATTCAAAAACAGTCTTTTTTTGTGTGTGTATGTGAAAAAGCTGCTACTACAATTTCAAAATAATATAAACCAAATATATTTATATGAATCCCATATTGCTGATGCAATTTAATGTATAACATGATGAACTGATCCATAATTTTGGAATTGCTAAATTTGTGCTCTCCTGAAGAGAATTTGCTGTCAGCTTTACTGCATGACTGCATAGGAACAAACCTCACATATTATTTTAACGGAAACAAATTTATATTCGATATCTCTTCCTTCCTCAGATATGAATCATTTTGTGTTTGGATAATTTTGTAATTGGAAAATATCTATATCATTTTTCAAAACTGTTCACTGAAAACGAAGTCATTACATAGAATTTGTTGTAATTGTTCAGCATAAATTGATCTTTTGCTTTAATAATAAAATCTTTACTTTGTGCTAAACAAATAACATTGACAACAAAAGCTGGATGAGTCCTTTATTTTTTTAAATATCTGTACCACAGCAAACTATGTTTTCTGTAAATGCATATTTTAAAGTCTAAAGATCTAAAGTTCTGTCCTGTTTTCAAAATCCATTGTTAAATGTTTCAGTCAAGATGCTATGAAATTTATTTATAAATAATGGATTATATTTTTCAAGAGTAACAGCCTAATCTCAGTAGCTATTTATTACCTATCTGGCGAACATCCAATTTCAGATGAGTTAAACATCCTCTGTAAAAGTAGCTTTTTAAGCTAACTTTTATTGAGCACTACCTATATGCAGCCTGTCACTAGAATTAGCAAAAGAAGAAAAGGAAAGAGGATTATGTTTCAAACAACTTAGAATCTTTGTTTAGATACCATACATACCAGAGGCCATTAGGCCTATATATTTTAATTTTTAAAGCATGTTATACTTAATAACTTACACTTTTTCTCTTAATATACTGTTTCATAAAATAAAAATGACACAATAAATACTTAAATAGTTCAGTGTATATTTCGAGAAGGAAACAATTTTTTTTCTGTCGCATGTAGCCAAAAATGGTGCCATGCTTGGTGTATAAGATATCTGTATTAACATATACTGATACCAAGATCTTGAATGAGTATATTGCTTTACAAAAATTCACTAGATTGAAGCTTTGTAGACACAGCGTATAAGCCACACCATTACCTTTTGCCATAATTTAACTGCAAAGTTATAAATAGTGCCAATAGGTATTTTCAACTGAATATGAATAGCCATTAGAAATGTAAATACAGTAGAGTGTTACATTAGTGTGCATATAAGGCACTTTAATTGCATAGGTAATTAACACTACCATTGTTCTTCTCATTATCATTTTGTTCCAGTTGAAATGCTTGTTAGCAACCTCTGCTGTTGGAGGAACAGATAGGGTGCCATTACCATGGTTGGCACAAGGCAGTCTTCAAGGATATGACACTAATTAAATTAGAACTTGAAATTACAAATAGACTTCTTATAACTGATGATGAATGACCATCTTAACGAAACAACATTTACTTCTTTATTCAAGAGTCACAAGTCCTGCTTTTAATATGTTGTATTAAATCACAAAGAGAGCCATTAACAAAGCTCTTATGTCTGTCTTTCCAAAGGAAAAGAATATTAACATTTTGAAGCTTTTCTGCAGACTAAGGGAATTTTCTTCTCTCTTTAATCATAATGACAAATGATTACAAATTTCTGTCATCAGCATAACCAGGAATGTCACCGTTCTCAAGTGGCTAGGTTATGACAGTCTTTAGCAGACAGAGCAATATTCTAGAAGTCTGGAAATCAGTATTCTCTTCTACCTGGAGATAGTGTTTGTTGTATAGAGAGAGTGCTCAATAAATAGTACCAATATACTATTATATACTTAGTTATCCTTGGAAAGATACAGTCTGGTGACCACAATTACACTCTATCAACTGCAATTAAACAGAGACTAGGTCCATAGGGAAGCTGAATAGGATGTTCAGACCAGGCTTCATCAGAGCACAGCACTTTTTTTTTTTTTTTTAAGATTTTATTTATTTATTTGATAGAAACACAGCTAGAGAGGGAATACAAGCAGGGGGATAGAGAGAGGGAGAAGCAGGCTTCCCGCCAAGCAGGGAGCCCGATGTGGGGTTTGATCCCACCGCCCTGGGATCATGACTTGAGCTGAAGGCAGATACTTAATGACTGAGCCACCCAGGCACCCCAGAGCACAGCGTTTTGATATGGTTAAAATACTCAGAAATGGCAGATAAGTTCCTTAGGAATTAGCCCACCTAACAGTTTTGAAAGAGATTGGTCTACAAAACAGAATGTTAATAGTTCTCAAAAAAGAAATTATGTATATCAGATTTTATATGTATATTTGCTGGTGAGCATGTAGTTTCCATTCAACAAGCCTACTTTAGGGTGGCCAAAGTGGCTCAATCTGTTAAACTTCTGACTCTTGATTTTGGCTTAGGTTATGATCTTGGGGTCGTGGGATCAAGCCCCTGCATGGAGCCCTGCATCAAACCTCACATTGAGCTCTACACTTAGTGTGGAGTCTCCTCGAAATTCTCTTTCCCTCTCCCTTTCCACCTCCCTCCGTGTATGCTCTCTCTCTTTCCCTCTCTCTGAAATAAATAGATGAATCTTTAAAAAATACAAATAAAAAGCTTACTTTATAATTAGAAAATGAAGATATAATTTTGCTTGATGAGGACAGAATATCAAGAGTTAAGAGGTAAATAACTTTAATGTGTCCTGTTGTAAAGTTAAAAAACCTACTGGAATATTTTTCTCTCAGTAGACCAATTAATACCTTCATTGTAAACATTTGATGGGTATGGAACCAACTTTGAACCATATGTGCAATCTCTTTTTGTTACATAGCGTAACATGTGAGTTTACATAATGCTGCAGCAACATTCTCACTCTGAGAAAGAAGAGGCCTAACAACAACAGGATCAGAAAAAAAAAATTCACCTGATTTAAAAAAAAAAAAAAGTTTTCTTACAAATATTTTCCTGCAAGTTATATTAGAATGGTCAAAGGAGAAAGAACAGTGCTTGAATTAAACTAAAAGAATATATGATAGGCATGGAGCTTCTCTGTTATTGCGCATCAATAACAGCAGTGAGCTTATTGAAATTATTGAGGACAGAAAGTGTGAATAAGGGAGAGAAATTTTTGTTTGTTTGTTTGTTTTCCTCTTAATCATGACAATAATTCTCTTACTCAAAACTGTCCCACTAATGCAAGTAATTTTAAATCTCTGGTCTAATGTACCATTGTCCAATAAAACTTTCTGTGATGAAGGAAATGTTCTATGTTTCTACTTATATTAGCTACCAGACATATCTGGCTATTGATCATTAGAAATATGGCCATTCAGACTAAGAAACTATTTTTTTTTGTTTGAAAAATAAATCTTTTCTTTCGCTTTAATCATAAATGGCCACATGTGGCTAGTAGCTGTCATATTGGACTGCAGGGGTCCAAAGTATCCATCTGCACTGTTGGGACTAGATTCCATGGACTCCAGATTGTTGTTGTTGCTGTTGTTGTTGTTGTTCTTCTTCTTCTTCTTTTTAAGATTTTATTTATTTATTTGACACAGAGAAAGAGAGATCACAGGTAGGCAGAGGAGGCAGGCAGAGAGAGATGAGAAGCAGACTCCCTGCTGAGAAGAGAGCCGGATGTGGGGCTCGATCCCAGTACTCTGAGATCAGGACCTGAGCCGAAGGCAGAGGCTTTAACCCACTGAGCCACGCAGGCACCCCCAGAGTGTTCTTGATGTACCAGTTATAACAGTCTAGACAGATCATTGCTCCCTAGGCACCCATTTTACAGATTCCCTGCCAATCATTTCCCATCTGATAACATATTTTGTACACAAATGGCAAACAGTTCGCCTGGTTACTGACTTTGACTTCTTATACATCTGTCCTTTGGTTGGAATTCCCATTTTCAAACTATCACTCACTGTCAGTTATTTATAAACATAAACAGTTTCATTAATTAGTGTGTGGTTATGTGTTTTATGGCATCATTTCTCACAGAGTAAAATTATCCTCTTCTTTTAGTGGGATCTAACTATCAGCCAGCATAGTAAATCAACTATATACTAAATAATGACTAGCTGAATTCATTTGTTCATATTTAATGACTGCTAAATATTTTACATCCTGTGCTAGTCACTAGTGATCCAAAATGATTAAGCATTTCACCTACCCTTGAGGAACTTACAGTCTTTAAATGCCATAGCACTGCAAATAAGCCAATTCATTTTCCAAAGCCAGCTTACTTAATATGAAGCCCCTACATAAATGGGGAGCCATCTACAATAAATATGAGTTTCCCAGCAAGCAGAAAGTATTTATTGTACAATATCCTTCCTTTGGACATGCTAGTCACCAGCACCATTGTCAATTTATTAAATGCTATTTGGATTTGGCAGTAATCCTATATATATATTCATAATAAAGTGAACGTTTTTTTTCTCTTTGAGTCAAAGACATTATTGCTATTCTATTTATAAGCATATAAAGATTTGGGTTCAAGCAAGTCATGGGTAAGTTCAGTTCATTTTTATACTGCTACCAATGATGTGCAGAATAACCTTTAAGATTTAAAAATTGACTTTCAAATTAAGTTGAGCATAATTACAAACTTCATGGCTTTAGAATTTCACTATCCTCTCTGTCCTATTTCTTTAATAATGCTGGTAAAATATTTTTCCATAAGTTAAATTTGTTCTTAACAGTGGTACTTCAGATATCTATCTATTTATCCATTTCTGTTTCCAAAAAAATAACATTTTCTTTTAATTTCATTAGACCTCAAACAGGCTGGAGTATTTTGATGAAGAAAAGAAACAGAGGTTAAGATAGGAATATTAATGAGAAACCAAGTATCTAAAACTTGAGAGATTCCCCCATTTAGTTTAAGGTGTCTTGACTTTTAGAATTATCAGCCTTCTTGTGCCAAATACAAATAAACTACTTATCTTCTCCTTGGGAAGGATCTGAAAATAGTCTCTTGTTTCCTTTTTTCATTACTTTAGGAGGATTCCTATAGAATATTTGAAGGAAAAAGTCTCCAATTTAGTATTTTATTATGGAAAGATATGGAATATTTTAAACTCCCAACTAGGCAGCTCTACTGTTTGACTAGTATAATTAAATGTCATATTTTCTTGGGGTATTTGGATATTAAAAGTTGTTTTGCATCTGTTATTACATTTATCCTCACAGATTAGGCTGTGAAGTTAGACTGGTGCCTATTTCCACCCCCACCCCCATCGACATTTAACAGATGGTACAATGAGACATAGGTTATTTAAATGACTTTCTTAGAGTCATATTGTTGGGGAGTGCCAGAGCCAAGATTTGGCATCTGACTGCAGGTCTGTAGTTATTTCTACCAGGCCATAAGCCAGAGCACGTGTAAATTTCAGGTACAGCCAAAATTTCTTTTAAATTGTAAGTTTGTATGTCAGTCTGTACAATGCATATTTCTTTTAGATCTTTGTCATGACTGCATGAAGAGTACATCCCTTATGATTGCTGATTGCAGTGCGTAGCTTCATTTGTATGGAGCAGCTTACCAATATTTTCAAGGCTACATCTGTAGAAAATCTTTTTTAAGTTATCAGGAGTACAACTTCAACAATAACAAAAAGTTATTTAATGTGCTTGGTTCATTAAATTAAAAGAAATTACTTAATTATATGTTAGTACTTTAAATATAAACCAGAATTAATGACATATGTTGATTGGACCCTGGGTGCTGTTTATAGGTCACTGCATTTTTTCCCCATGTAGTATATATTCTCATTTAACCTCTTATATACTCCGAATTCAGGAAAGTAGTATTATTGTACTTAAACTCCCTAGATTCTTATATCAAGGACTCATGGAGTCATTTTATAATATTCATATTATTGAGTCATACCATACCCATCTGCTTTCTCCCTTGGATTTATCTTTGCATTTCACTAAAAATAAAATGGATAAAACACAAAATTTATAAACTTCCCATAAATCATCAAAGTCAAAGGAAATGGAAGTTTCTTAAATGAGGAAGGAATATTTTCTAAGGAAAAAAAAGAATAAAGTAGATTATAGTCCTTATTGACCAACTTCGTGAGAAGCCATTATACTTAGAAAACATATTTAGAAACGTTTTTGTTGTTATTTGAAAATGAGAGTCTGACTTAGAATGAGTGTTTAACTTCTTTTGTGTAAGCATATATCTACAAAAAAAGGGAGGAAATGGCAAAGAGGAAGGCAAACAATATAAAACAAACAAACAAACAAGCAAACAATAAGAATACATGAGGGAAATAGAGACTCTCAGAATCCTGTTGTTGGAAGGAACTGTAGTAATAATCTCGTTTATCTCTAAAATCAATAGAGGAACTATCTCCAGTCCATCCTTAAGGATGAGGCCCCTTTTGCTTGAATTTATCTAGAAAGAGTAAGTTCCTTTCCTTTCCTTTAGGTCTTTGCCTCTCTAAGTTCCTTTCCCCATGAGATCACCTATGCCTCTGTTATTTAAGATCCAGTCTTTTCTATGTGGGTCAAAACTATGTTTTTGTGTTGTTTTGTTTTTAATTTTAGAGGAACCACTGGGCTAATTCATCCTCTATTGTGAATCCGTTATATAATAAGTCTTCCTTCAGTAATAATCTTCATGACAATAATTTTCTTTCTCTTGCTTTTTTTCAAGTCTTTCTCAATTTTTCGACCATTGATTTAGAAGTGTATTTCCCAGACACTACTCATTTAATTTTTTTCCTATAAGATGAAAAATACTGGATGCCTGGGTGGCTCAGAGGGTTAAGCCTCTGCCTTTGGCTCGGGCTGTCTGCTCAGCGGAGAGCCTGCTTCCTCCTTCTCTCTACCAGCCTCTCTGCCTACTTGTGATCTCTCTCTCTGTCAAATAAATAAAATCTTAAAAAAAAAGATGAAAAATATTTGTTGGCTTTTTCAATGTGATACCTAGTACTCTAGGGATGTTCTTTTTTTAAAGATTTTATTTATTTATTTGACAGAGAGAAACACAGCTAGAAAGGGAACACAAGCAGAGGGACTGAGAGAGGGAGAAGCAGGCTTCCTGCCGAGGAGCAGAAAGCCCGATACGGGGCTCAATCCCGGGTCTCCAGGATCATGACCTGAGCCGAAGGCAGTTGCTTAACCAACTGAGCCACCCAGGCGCCCCTCTAGGGATGTTCTGAAGAAAGAGATAGCTTTATATTTTTAGTGATGATTTTATATATATAATTTATATATAATAATGCATATAAAATTTATATATAAAAATATATATAATTTATATCTGTTAAGGCAGCTGAATGATGAGGGCCAACTTAAATTTTATGTATTTTATTTTTTTAATTTTATTTTATTATTTTTTAAGATTTATTTATTTATTTGACAGAGAGAAACACAGCTAGAGAGGAAATACAAGCTGAGGGAGTGAGAGAGGGAGAAGCAGGCTTCCCGCTGAGCAGGGAGCCTGACGGGGCCGGTCCTCGGTCTTCAGGATCATGATCTGAGCCACAGGCAGTTACTTAACAAACTGAGCCACCCAGGCGCCCCTGTATTTTATTTTTTATTCCAAACTGGAACATTGCATTATTCATTGTTTTCTTTTAATTTTGACCAGTTCTTACAACTTAAAGTAATTTATCAACCATCCCAAATATTAATTATGTTCCCAGGCCTCATTTACTTTGAGAATTTAAAAAATGTGACATCTGAATCTTCATTTTTATTTTTTAGTAGTTTATTCATTTATTTTTTTATTAGTTTTTGAGGTAGTGTTCAATGACTCATTAGTTGCATATAACAACATAGGATTTGGCTAGGTATTAAAGGAAGGAAGAGATTCTGCTTTGCCAATATAGTTTTATATAGTCAGTATATCATTGTGGGTAATAGTGTGGTCCCTACAGTCAAAGCTTGAGTTTGAATCCTGATTCCCTAAAACGATAATTGTGACTTTGGACAAGATATTTAGCTTGTAGGGGCGCCTGGGTGGCTCAGTTGGTTAAGCGACTGCCTTCGGCTCAGGTCATGATCCTAGAGACCCGGGATCGAGTCCCACATCAGGTTCCCTGCTCGGCGGGAAGCCTGCTTCTCCCTCTCTCACTCCCCCTGCTTGTGTTCCCTCTCTGGCTGTGTTTCTCTCTGTCAAATAAATAAAATCTTTAAAAAAAAAAAAAAAGATATTTAACTTGTGGGTCTCTGCTTTCTGACTTATAAAAAGGAAATAATGAGTGTGCCAAATAAGATAGATCAGAAGGCTGAGTCCGTGAATTCCCAAGGGCTTTAGAACATTGCCTGATATATGGGAAGCATTTAATAAATGTTAGCTGTATTGTTTTCAAGGGAAAACATTTTTTGTTTCTGAATTAAACAATATAGTTTCTTTTCTAGTTTCTCAGACTAGTGGAGAGACAAGAAGCCATGTAAGGAGCCATTGTTTAAAATGGGATTTATGATTCCTTTGTTCAGGGCCTGAGGAAGTAGAACCTACATAGAATAGATGGATGGTGACATTTGCCTGTCTAAGCCAAGGCCAACCTTATAGAAGCTACAGCTGAATTTTAGGGATGTTTACAACATAAACAGTAGCGCCCCCACTCAAAGGCAGACACCATGCAGAGAATGTTGTGGAAGTCATTACCCACACACTTATGGGAACTGAACTTAGCCGTGGCTTGTTGGGGTTGTTTTCACTGTGCTCTCCCTGGAATGACTGAAAAAATAAGGGCCATCATGCAGTTGTTCTAAATGCCATCTAGGAGACCGCCCTTTTGCAGGGTAGGATGTGAAGTTTAGAGAAATGATTTGGACTCATTTTGAGGGACTAAATCTTTGCGCTATGTGTGTGTGTGTGTGTGTGTGTGTGTGTGTGTGTGTGCGCGCGTGTATTGCTTTTTTCCCAACAGTTTCATTGATGTCGTAATAGATAGTGAAGACTTATAAAGGGATACCATTGTGAAAAGCTATTTTACCAGGTAGGAAACTTGCAAGAGGATTTATATTTCAAAATGACAGTGACCTAAAACTCACATCAAGAAATGTGTTAAAGAAAAAAGTTATAAAATTGTAGCCTACGGAGCTATATTACTCAGAATTTTACCCAACAAAGTAACGGATTTTGGATTTTAAATGTCTGGAATTTTTATTCTTCAGTAGAACTTTGTACATAGAACATGTTAAAGTGTTATAGATGAAAACATTAATTTCAGACTAATAAATCTCTCTATTGAAAAAGAAAAGAATTGCATGTTATTTCACTATTCCTTTTCAGCAATTTAAGCTATTTAGTGTCTGTGTTTTATTAGGGTCATAAATTATGCCCTTATTTTTTGGCACTCTTAGCATTAAATACTAATGTTTTACAGGTATGTTTGGTTCTAAGATATTTAGCTTTTTCTTTTTTTTTTAAATGTTTTGAAACCAATATCTCAAGCATTTAGAAATGTACTTTTGAAAAGTCACAATATTTAGATATTAGCATAATTTTGGGTAATTCTACATTTTGTTTTACTGCTGTATTAGTAATAGTAGCCCATGTTAGTTTATTTTCATCTTTAGAAACATTTCTCAAAAGACTCAGAATGATTTTACCTCCCAAATATTAATTTTATGTTTGGTTATTTTCATAAAAGTTGAATTTAAGTCAAATACCTTAAAGGTAGACTATTGTAATTGGACACATTGCCAATCACAAAAAAAAAGTCAACAGTTACTAACCTTTTCTTTCTTCGGTATTTTATAGCTGGGACTTTGTTCAGCAGAATTGTGTAGAGCTCAAACCTAGTGGGCACTTACTTATTCAATTCCTTAAGCATTGTTGTAGCAGTTCAGTATTAGGGGAAAAGTAAAGAAAAGCTTGACCAGAACAGGAATCATCCTGTAGGATTTATTCTTCTGTCATCTCTTTCTCCTGAATGCTGCCCCCCTGCCCTCACTTCACACTAATACATAAGGAAAAGAAAATCCCTGTATCTCTTTAATTACTTATTCTAGGTCATTTTATAGCTTTAAAGCAGAACACCAAGTAAATTCAGACTAGTTCTAACAATGTGATTAAAAATGGAAGAAAGCACTGCTATTAAATGCAGTGGTAGATGTGTAAGCAATTGCAGGTAGTTGAGCAGAAAAGGTAGTTGATCTAAATAAACTATTTGAAATATCCTGGGTGTCCATTTCCCAAAGACATAAATGAACCACTAATTTTCCCAAAAGTACATTTTGAGAAATTGAAGGAGAAAATGGAGATAGGATGCAGAAGGAAAAGAAACAGGCAGAAATTATGTGTATGCATACATTGATTTATTTGCATTCATATATAGGAGTCATTAATAAAATGGAAGTTGGTCTTCTGCCTTAGTATGTCTCAGGTCTCAAGCTATGCCTCATAGCTGTTAAGGCTGTTCATCCTTAACTTATTCTATATAGGAAATTGAGAAGTGACCAATACAATTTTAATCAATCTGTCAACCTGACATTATATGATCAGTTCTTTCTTTGTGTTTTCACACCATCAATTTTCAGTTTCTATAAACAAATAACAGAAAACATGAACTTTTTGCATAATTTCTCACATTTTATATCTGATATTCATTTCTGTAGCTCATGTTTTTTTTTTCCCTCCCTCTCTTTTTCTTCCTTCCTCCCTCCTTTCCTTCCTTCCTTCCTTCCTTCCTTCCTTCCTTCCTTCCTTCCTTCCTTCCTTCCTTCCTTCCTTCTCTCTCTTTCCCTCTCTCCTCCTCCTCCTCCTGTCCCCCCCTTCCTCCTCCTCCTCTTCTTCTTCTGACCATTTCGGGTAATGTCTAAAAGATTTTAAGATTTTTTAAGATATAAATACATACACTGTCCCAAAGACAAAATCACTCATAAGAATTTACTTCAGATTAGCATTTTTAGAATCTGTTAATGTATCAATATTAATAAAGAACTTAAAATTATGTGCTTCTGCCCTGTCTTAAGGTGGCATTTTGTTTAATTTGTGGTTCAATAAAAGTATGTGCTCTACTAGTTTAGAGTCCATTTCTGTGAACATCTTTCCATAAAATAGACACTAAGTTTTAAACCCATTTTTTTGGAGGTGTTAGCACATTGCTACTCAAGGTATAGTCTGTGTAGTGGGGTACAGGGACCACTTGGGAGCTTAGAGAAATGCACAATATCACTCCTAGCCAAGACCTACTGAATCAAAATTGGCAATTTAAGACAATCCCTATGTGATTCATAGCTACATTAAAGTTTGGAAAGCATTATCGTAGGATATATAGTATGACTCTGAATGTGGCATTGGCAAAATGTTCAGTATAAAATGTGGGAAAATGTTCATGAGAGATATGATTCATGAAAATCTGATCAGAGTAGTAAAATGGTGAAATAAGTTGAAAGACATCAAAGAAGATGGAATCCTTCATATACTCCAGCACAAAATATCAAAATGTTGATATCCTAAGGTAATTTTATGCTTTTTTATTTAAGGAAGCTTTGAGATATCTCTTATTTTTAAGTAAAATACTCTAATACAACAAATTTACATATAAAGGAGGCATCTTTAAAGAAATTATATGGATTACTGTTTCTATCCTAAATGCTATGCTATTTTACCTTAATTTTGGTCATTAATCAACTTCATCAGATAATACCATAATAAGAACATAGGTAGAGCCAAAAAGAAAATAAAAGCCGTAGTAAAGGATTTGTATATTTCTGTATACTGACAGATATAATAAATAGTTGCTTACAGCAGAGTAGTATTTTCTATTTTACGAAGTGTGTGTGTGTGTGTGTGTGTGTGTGTGTGTGTGTGTGTGCGTGTGCGCCAAGTCTGCAAAGATTCATCTTCAGTAAGGTTTTGATCAGATTCTATGTAGTAAAGGTATTGCAATAAAACGGCTTGTGTAGAATCAATTTACAAAATATACACTAAATTTAATAATGGAAAAAGATGTTGTACTTTTGGAAATATTTCATGTGCATATACCTGTTCAAACTTTTATAGAAAAGACCAATTTCAAAAGCCATGTTATAAATTTGGGACCTGATTAAAAACTTAGTCACCTCTCATACCCAGTGCCTGGTTTTTCTATTCTGTACACTTCTGTTGACCTTTGCTTTTCCTCTTCTTCCTTGTTTCAGGTCCTGTTGACCATTTTTCTGTTCATTACCATGGGTATGAAAGGGTCAGAGAGGGCAGATGAAACAAAAATAAATCAATGGTTTTCTTTGCAAATAAATGTGACAAAAAAGATTTGGCACAAGGGTGAGACTTGATGAAATTTTGATATAATAGTATTTACCAAGGAGTAAAATTCAGTGTAAAGCTGATCACATTTGAAGTCCCTTAAACAGAGGAGAGTGATGAAGTAAAAATGTCTACCCTTGGTATTTGGTTGATGTATGAATTCCATTTATTTTTCTTTTTCATAATCCTCAACATGGATAACCACAAAATTCCTTTTGTTGTTGTTTTGTTTTGTTTTCTTCTTGAGCCAAAGCCATTTTCAGGATGGTATTGCAATTTTTTAAGTCATTAGAATTGTCCATAAATGTACAAATATCTAATAACAGATACCACTGGTTCATTAATTCTTCACCATGTAGATATCATTTAGTGGGTTAGTTGAATTAACACAGTTAAATTACAGTCCTTGTGTTAGTCTGTGTGTTTCAACTTCAATCTCATTGTTTTCCGTATTCTTCCTTTACTCATCAGAAACTTCTATAACCAGTATTCCCTGAAAGGAATCATAGCTTTATAAAATTTTGACAAAAGTGGCTATTGCCAGTAGACGATTTCCATGAGGAAAGAGAAACTTCTTTTGCTGATTCACTATGCCAAATACTGTTTATTTAGCAGCTGTTTAATTGTTCACATAAACTGGAGACATTCAGCTCTGTGTGAAACAGGAGAGCCAAGGTGCTATTTAATGAGCCGAAGCAGTTATGCAAGCACACTCAAAGGCCCTAGAGTGATTCCTCACAGCCCCCCCCCCCCCAGGGAGAATCCGGCTGAGTGTTTTTTGTTGGCACTTTGAAGTCAAACTCAAGCCTGGTTAAGGCTCTGTCTTTTTAAACATCCAATTGAATCCTAAGTGGTATTGGGCCTTCATTTTAGTGATGTATAGTGTTTCAGAGATACTGACTTGCTCTATGTCAGTTCTAGCATAACGAGGATATATGGGTGGTAGATGTTAGGAGGTAACATCTGTGGCTGGAAAACAGAAAGGCACGTAATTACACCGTACGGTATTTGAACCTGTGATATCGGCATTCTTCACATGGGCTCCGTCCTGCCAAGCTAACCAGGCACCGAAGCTGTGCCTGGTGGCAGAAGTAGCATGACTTTCCCAGGAAGAGGTAGTAGCTGACATGTGGCTGGTCTGCTTGATCTACAGGATGCCCCATCAACGTGGAAATCAGCACGTCATGAAAGACCCAGTAAATGGTTAAAGGGAAGGTTTTTGTGCTGTGGTTAGGTTGGCTGATCGCTAGAAGGGCCTTTACCTTAGCACTACATAACGTTGAAAACCTATTTGTGTTCATTGTGGACAACCTGAAGCTGTGATGAATATTTTGCCGTCAAGGCAAAGCATGCGGGGACTGTCATCATAGTTAGAATTTGCCGGAAATAGACAACGCAAATTCTTCTAAGCATGGCTCATGTTTAGCTGGTATGCAAGGCACAACTGTACTGATTGATGAACACTTCTATTTTGATTCTCAACAACTGCTACCCAGTGCCTTCCTGAAACCTCTCTAATAATCCCAAATTCAACGTAGTCCAAAGTGGGTAGAGGCCATCCTAGCGTACCTCAATAGACCAGCATGCCTCCTAGCTGCCATTCTCTTTTCTTGTCTCTCTCCCCCTGGTCAAAGAGGCCCAGATACCTGGAGCTGGTGAGGGTCCAATGGCAAGAAATCCTGGGTTGTGCACAGATAACCAAGATTCCCTCAAGTTCCTTTTTAAGGCTACTTGTAGAAGCTAAAGCCTGTCCAGTGTTATCTCATCAGTTGTTAAGTATTGAGGGATCACCCCTGATTATAAAAGCTTTTTAAGTACTGACATAGCATGGCTTCACAGCCTTGACTTCTCTCATAATTTTCTTACATTTTCCCCAAGATCCTTATGTAATTTACTTCACAAAGAGAAACAGACAGAAATGTATATATGGCTTCATTGCCATATTTGTTTCTTTGTTACAGGGAATTGAGATTGTAGCACGGTATAACACAGTAGTAAAGAAATCAGTGTTTGAAGATATGAGAGAGCTGAATTCAAAAAAATAGCATCACAGCTCTGTGACCTTCAAGAAGGTTTATCCTCTGCAAGCTTCAATTTCTTAGTCTATGTAATAGGAATTATAATACCTAATTCATAATGTTCTTGTAAGGATTTAATAAGATAATGAACATTATGTGCTTACCACAGATCCTGGAACATAAGAGGTACTCAATAAACAGCAATTAGCCTACTAATATAATGCTACTTTTACAGAACACAATAAAGAACACTTTGTTTTCATTAAAAGTGCATCATAAAATTATTTGCAGAATTAATATTTTGAATGACATTAAAGTTGAATTTTGAAGAACATCTTTTATCAATATTTCACTTTTGGTATGAAATATGCAATATATGTATCCTACTAAGGATTTAATAGTTATACTTAAGAATATATGTATCATTCTAAGGCTTTTTAAATTGGGTTCGTCAACATTCTATCATCCTCTTAAGAATAAATTAGCTTATATAAAAATTACTGTGTTTTGTATCATGGTTCTTCCAGTAACAGACGTTTTAACTATACCTGCTTTAACTGGTCCTTCAGACTGTAAAATCATGTGTATGCTAATCAGGTCTCCTAAACAATTGTTTCTTTTTATATACGGTAGATAATCCCTTTTTTGAAATGTGATGGAGGAATTCAAGGCATATATTCATTTTTTTCTTTTCTCTTTTCTGTTTTTCTCTTATCCACTTAGTCCAAGCAAATATCAAAGTTTTTATCTAAATGGAATAATGGATGAATATGTCCCTATTGAATAACATTTATTTGGATAAATGTACCAGTGAGAACAGAAAGTATCTTTTTATTCATTGTCTATATGTATCATAGGGGATCTGGATTGTTTGGCCAAGGATTATGGAGCACTTTTCTCACTAAATCAGAAAGGTAGTTTTCTTTTTAAGTCAGTCTGTATAATTTAATGTCTTGAATGACTACTACAAAAGGCAAAAAAAGAAAAACAAGAGAACCCCTTGTTCTTCAGTTTTTGTAGAGTTGTTTTCATCTTATCTTCATTGTGGTGAAGAAATAATTGGATGAGAAATGATGCTTGTCATCTAGTCCTCAAAGTAGCTCTTCTTATTTATTCTTTTTTCTTCTTATGTATTCTTAATCTGAGAATAAGAAAGTACAGACATCGTTTACTAGTTTTCTTCTGTATTTAGTCATCAAGTGTTGACATTGTTATTTACTGGGGTTTTTGGGGGGATGGAGGTGGGAGTAAATAATATCTTTTAAGAATTTTGGTACCTATTTTTGTAGAATTCCTTTGACTTTTGACTTCATCATTTGTGCAAAACACAACCAAAATCCTTTCTTCCATTAACAACCTGCTATCAACCTGTCTTTGATTTTTAAGCCGTACTTGGGGACATGAATCTAACTTTTTATTATCTTAGCCTCTATAGAAAAGACTGGAAAAATAATGTCTTTTTAAAAATATTTATTTATCAAAAAACAAACTTTAGAGTGACAGTAGTAATGCCTCCGTGTGTAGAATTTGGCTCAGAAGCAATCTCTAACACATTTGTGGAATCAAAGAGGGAATGACTCTCAGTTGTTCTGACATGTGAATGAACCAGTGGGCTGCTTCTACTCATTATCCCTTTATTGCGATAAGACCTGTTTTCTCTGGGAGATTGTGGGACTATCTGATTTTGGCTTTTTTTTTTTTTTTTCTGTCAGGCATTAATCTTTTAACATGTTTCTTAGCATGGAAAGTCATCTCTGCTTCAAACTGAGTAGGCTTTCCACACTGCCCTTAACTTCAGAGCTGTAGTAAGTTAGCCATCATTGTTACCATAGGTAAAGTAGCCTCAGAGAACAAGAGGAAAAAACATTAGCTCTAGAAATGAAACACTTATCTTCTGTTCTGCATTTCAGAAGAGAGATATTCCCAAATGGAACATTTTATCTTCTGCTCTTTTAGTTATTTTATCTGCAACTTGGGTAAATCTTTTCCTTTCAGGAGTTTTAAGATACGACTAGAATATGCATTTTACTTCCCGAGGAATCAGTAGGATTTCTGTAAACTGAAGAAAGAAGGCATTTTCTTTCTGGTTCATTGATTACATATGTACTCATTCATTTACAAAGAGAGATGAGAGCCAACTTTACAAGAAAACAAAATTGTCAGCAAGAAGTATGAGTATCAATCGATGAAGTGCCCCTTTTTCTCAAAGAGAATACCTTTGTCATTTTTTTACAGAGAGCCTGAAATTCTAATCTTTGGAGTTAATCTATTGTTTCTGTAAGAATCTTGTTTCAGTGCAAATACATTTCCTGTAAGAGCACCTAATTTATCAAGTTAGCTAGCAAAGAGCAGGGCTCTAAGATATTTAAACAAATAAACAAACATACAAATGTATTTTAACTGAGGTAGAGGGAGGGGAAAAAGACTTTGCTGACCTTTTGAAAGAGATGGTGGTGGGAGTGGGAGTGATCAAGCAATCAAGGAACATGTGAAAAATACATACATTGGAGAGAAATAAAGAAACATTTAAAACTGAAGAGCACTGATTTTTTATTTTTAATAGCGATTGAAGCTGAGTTCCCTCCATTAGCACAGGGTTTAAAGAAGAGCAAAGCTGTGTTGACAGTCCCTCATGAAACAATGATTTCATTTCTTTTCTTTTCTATTTCCTGGTAAATAGAAGGTCAGAAAACAAGACAGCCCATTAGTTGGATAAATTTTTTATATCTGAAGTTATACTTAATGGCAACCGTACTATATCCATGTGCATATAATGTTTTCTGTTTGCCAGTTTGGGCTGTATTCTAAATGCTTACAGATTCAGTGCAGGGAAATATTATGACTTAACCTACTTTTGTTGGATTCAGATGCAGAGAGTGAATTAAACTTAAAAAAAAAAAAACACTTGATAGGTGCATTCTAAAACAAGCAGAATACACACACACACACACACACACACACACACACACACAGATAGAGAGAGATATCTGTTTTAACCTAACAGTACTTCTAGATGTGATCCAGGACGTTACCACTGTGAATCTTAACCAACCATCCTGTATTCATACTCATAATCCAAACACAGTGGTAACTTTATAGCAGAATTGCTTTACTATGGCATAGTTTTCCTTAGGTGACCAGGGAAGTTTTTCACATATTAAATACATAAATAAAACTCTTCATGTTAGATGCAAGGAATTTTCCTACCCTGAGACTTCTGAAGAGTAAGGGCTAGAGAAAAAGACTTTTTAAACCTTGGAACAACTTATCAGAGCTGCAAAATTTCCTTCCCCAGGGCCTTTAAAAATAGGACAGATGTCAGAGCTAGCTTAAGGGTACTGCAGCTGGACAAAATCAATCACCATTACATCTTTTCCAGTTCGTGATTTTTCACAGCATCTATTTGAAATATGTAAACACACAAGCCATTACTGGAACCTATATTACACAAAATTATTTAATTTGAGTGAGTTACTATTAGATTGAGTGCACATGTATCTTTAGGGGTTCTTATTCATAGTCCTGTATCCTCAAGTGTAGTCCTATAGATTACTCTAACAAATGATACCAATTAATATTGTTTTTTAAAAGTTGAAACTCATAAATCCAATTTTAATTTTCCTTGAAGTACTATAAATTTCTTTTATTTCTTTCATTTAAATTATCAGTTTGTCAGTTGAATTAGGTCACATGCAAAAGTAAATTATGCTTGAAAATAACAGAATCTTATGAAATACACAGTTCTGGAAAAGTTATATTACTTCTGTAAAGGTATTATGTGATCCAATGTTATGTTTAATATTAAAAGATATGTGTATGATATAATAAGTGTTTACATGATATACTAATTTTTATCCAAAAATATGGAGAAAATGTGGTCCACATACTTTACAGTTTCCGTAAGTGGCTATGACTAGTTTGATTTCTCAGCTGTGAAAATTACAAAGGATGTTATAATGAAATATTTCCATACACTTAATTGCATAGGAATTCCCCTTAAAAGATGATAGTTTGTAATATTTCCAGGAAACTGGATCTGATTATGTGGAAAAGCACTCTTAAAAAAAAAATTGAAGAATATGTGAATAGAAAAGATTAAGCATTTGCAATCAGGTTAAGAGGATTCCAGAAATCTTAATATATTACTTAAAGTGACACTAAAAGTTTGTTTTTGAATAATTCTGTATGTGTGTGTGCATGCATGTGTGTGTGTGTGTGTGTGTGTGTTTTGAATTAGTATGAGGCTTTACTAGAAGTCAGTTCCAAACAATTCTTCACAAGATAATCCAATCTCAGTCTTCTAAGTAAATAGACAGGTATAATTAAATAAAATCTGAAAGTGCATTATTTTTAATTTTTGAATTTCAAAGACTTTTTTTGGTGATGACCTTATAGAACCAGTTTTTACTTGATTTTTATATCAACTAATAATATGTTTTTGTTCCTACATTTCATTTTATGTGTGATGTGGGAATAAAATAATAAATAAATAAATAAATAAATAAATAAATAAATAAATAAATGTTTTCCTGCCTTATGAAATCTATGTGAAACTTCATATATCAATACAGTTCATAAACTATACATCAAAAGTATATTATAAAAAAGCTATATTGTAAGAAATGTGATATAAACAATGTCTATATGAGTTCATATAAAATGTGGGATCAGTGACACCCACAAAAACAAACAAAAAAACCCTCTTGATTTGTACAGTGTTTCCCAAACTATGATTTCTTGTTATATGATTATGTGAGGTAGACACTATTAGAATTCCCATTTACAAATGTGAAAGAAGAATTTCACTGAAGTTCTGCCTCTTAATTCAAGTTGAGATAGCATACAAATGGCAGATAAAAACTCTAATTCAAGGGTTTTGTCACTAAACTAAATAAGTTCTCCATTATGCCATGTTACTTTTCACAAAGAAAACTTGATGGAGAAATAAAAGTTTGGACTTGAAGGATTTTGTTGGGTGAAAAAGAGCAGGTTTACTTTCCAGTCAGTGATATTGCATACAAAAAATTCCAGAAGTGGGACTATTTTGGATTATTCTAGGGGGGTGAAAGGTAACTCGGAATGAAATTTACTACAAGTACTGAAAATAACTTATAAATAATGTTAATTGAGTTTCAATTATATGATGAAATCAAACCACAGAGTTTGGTTTTGTTGTGGGCAGCAACTGAGAATGGTTATGATTTTGAGAGTAGTTGTTGGGTGAAAGTGGTGTTTATAACACATATTCTGAAAATATATTGCTGGCGGGAAAGGTAACTCCTTGAATATAGAAGAAAGTGGAAATTAGCCAGGAGTTAAAATGCACTGAACATTCATTCAGTAATTGTATATTGAGTCAGGCAGTGTACAACATATTTGTGTTTTTCAGGCAGGGACAGAGAAGTTTATGAAAGAGCTGGTGTGAAATGCATCCAAGTGTGCTCCCAGAATAGCATAAATAACAACAACAACAATAATAATAAAAGGCATGAGAAATGAATTCTGGTCAGCTTTTGAAAGATATTCTTTGCCTCTGCCTTTCCTGTTAGTGGAATCATAGAGACCCTGGCAAAAAGCAGCTCAGCAGTATTAGGAACAGAGGCTAGAGTGAGAGGGAAGCAGGATACAGCAGGTGCAGTCTCTATTCGAGAAAATTTAACAGTTAAAAAAAAGGTAGGAAAGAAAGGATGCCATTTACAGGAAAGTTCAATCACCAGAAGTGACTTTATTCTTGAGTGCAGGCTGAGAAACTGAATGAGATTATAGACAGAGGATTTAGAACCATTGGAAAGATACAAATGGAAAATACAACCAAGCAGCAAATGTCGAGCTGACAAAACCCAGAAAGTGGGGTGTGATAGAGTGTAAGGTGGAGATGTTAGCTTTGGGGTGGATTGATGCTGGTCCTGCTGAGATGTAATGATACAGTGACAAGTGCCGATTTTTGACTGTATCTACCATTATAGAAGAAAAATCCCTGTCCTTCCCCAAAATGTGCTATCATAATTATCTTTAGTCAGAAAAGACATTTGATGAGGCTTAATATCTCTTTGACCACTTTTTTTTGTACTGAACTGAGTAAGATGTCTATATATAAAAATAATCTAGACATTCAAAACATACAGATGAGTCACATTGTCCTTGTATTCTCCTAGAAAACTTGTTTGTAAAATGAGGTTCGGTCTTAAAAATGAAGCCTATTTCAACTAATTGGGTAAGGCTTATAAAAATTTAAAAACATGAATACTATTTTCCTGTGTCTATCTGTTTTAAGTCCTTCTAATGATAGTTTCTTTTTCTTTCAATTAATTACTATGTTTTAAATTCTGCTACCTTGTTCAGGTGACCTAAAATTAGATTTGAGAGACTGGAAATGTTCTGACGAGGCATTACTGAAAACTGAAGTGATAACCTAAGACTACCAAGTTTGTTAAAATTCTGAAGTGTGTTTATACTATTTTGAAATTCCTCATGTGCTTCCCTGTCACCCCAGTGCTTCTCGCAGATCCCCCAAATCCTAATGATTCAGTAACTAAAGAGGTAATTCCAGATATGTCAGGTAGCTTCTGACTCTGGTGCTGGCTATGTCCAGATTATGATTTCTGGTTGCGAAATGTCTTGAATGCCCAGGATTTTCGTGAGATGAATCATTTATTGCAGCATTGACATATTCTTAGGAAATCATGTTGTCTCTATGCTCACAGTCTTCTCCCTGTCACACAGATCATTGGGTAGAAGTGGTGATCTGGTTGAGTCTTTTTTTTTTTTTTAAGATTTTATTTATTTGACAGAGAGAAGCACAGCCAGAGAGGGAACACAAGCAGGGGGAGTGAGAGAGGGAGAAGCAGGCTTCCCGCCAAGCAGGGAGCCCGATGTGGGACTCGATTCCCGGTCTCCATCCGGGGTGTCTGGGATCATGACCTGAGCCGAAGGCAGTCGCTTAACCAACTGAGCCACCCAGGCACCCTTGGTTGAGTCTTTTCTTCCTTTACAAGGTGACAAAAGGTGCCTCATTGGATAAACACACCTTTACCACAGGAATGACAATTAGGAATCAAGAATGGATTATTTCTCAAAGCAACAATACACTGAATACCCACATTGCCTGGTTTCTGGGATAATTTCAGTTAAGGTAGACAGTGTTGTTTTTTAAACTGCCCCATCTTCCAGCAAGACAACAACCAAATACTGAAGTTAGCAGAGTTTTCCAACTAAAGTATCCCAGCATTGGTCAAAGGGGTTTGAAATGCTGATTTCCTCAATTCTGAGGTTAATTCCCAAGGCCTAGGGCAACCTTGACCAATAATTTATGCTGTTTACTTCTGTGTGATTTTGCCAGTATTATCATTGTTTTAATGTGTTTTTTATATTACAATTTGGGAAGGATTGGTTAAGGTGCAATCCATCAAGCCAGGTGCCAGCTGTCTTCTCAGTTACCCAGCAGTGATGGAAGCCAAGAAAGAGTATATTAAAGATGAGGACGAATATAGTCACTAGTCTATAAAGAAATTACTTAACTCTTTCTTTCACCCAAACAAATTTCTTTTTCATCCCTACATGTTACCACTAGGAAGAATCTAATAGTTTTGTATATTGCCTCTGAGAAATTCAAACATCTTTTTATTGTTTTCTCAAATTTTGTTTTGTGGACACCAGATGTGCATTTCACTCCCTCTATCATGTTAATCAGTGTTAATCGGTGACCTGACAATCTAAAGGATACAAAAAACCCCAAAAAACAAAAACTTTGATTTGAACCAACAATGTATTACTTAAAAAAAAAAAAAAATCTTGGGGCGCCTGGGTGGCTCAGTTGGTTAAGCGATTGCCTTCAGCTCAGGTCATGATCCTGGAGACCCGGGATGGAGCCCCACATCCAGCCGCCTGCTCCTCAGGAGGCCTGCTTCTCCCTCTCTCACTCCCCCTGCTTGTGTTCCCTCTCTAGCTGTTTCTCTCTGTCAAATAAATAAAATCTTAAAAAAAAAAATCTTGCTTTTAAAAAGGACTACTGAGTCATCTTTGGCCTCTATAAAATTTCTAGTCTCCCAGGTTTGAAGTGTTCTTTCTGTGGACTATTTTTGGAATTTTTACAGAGCGATCTAAATATATCTGACCTAAACACTACTTTGACATTCATGCAAGGATATATATTCTCAAATTTCTAAGAATCAGCCAATTAATTTAAAAAAAAAGTGCATTATGACTGTTGGTCAAAAAAAGCTACAGCTTTTCACAATGAATTTATATTTTTCAATTTTATTCTTAAAATGAATTTATGTTAATCTTATAAATATGATATTTAATACTAGACACTCTTGGTGAAAAGAGTTTCACTTACTTTTATTCCTGTAATTTGGATTTAAGTTTGTGTATTTGTATTATATATATAATATGTATTATATGTATATTTATATAGATACATATTTTATATATAATGTATATTTTAAAAAATATTGATATTCAAGTTACAGAGACATGTTACAATAAAATTAATTGTACATTTGGAGGGATGGGTATTAGACAAAACTATAGCTTTTTATGTCAATAACTGTATAAATATACATGAAAAAAAAATACCAGGAAACCTATTAGCCAATTCTTCATCTATTGAAGCCCTATCATAATGATGTATTTATATCCTCCAAATACAAAATATTGACAGCTAATTTAGCATCAAACAAAATCGCATCAAACAAAATCACAATACCTATCATTTATTTTGAGAAGATATTTCAAAATGTATCTTACTTTTGACAAGACCAGCTTTTTTTTGGGGGGGGGGTTCCAGTGATATAAAAGGAAGTTATATGATTTAAATGTTTATGAAAAGGCAGGGATGCCTGGGTGGCTCAACTGGTTAAGCATCTGCCTGTGGCTCAGGTCATGATCCTGGAGTCTCAGGATCGAGTCCCATGTCAGGCTCCCTGCTCGGGGGGAGTCTGCTTCTCCCTCTGCCTACACCTACTTGTGTTCTCTCGCTTGCTCTCTTTCAAATAAAGTCTTAAAATAAAAAGAGCACAAACACTAATGTTTCCTGAGAAAGATGCTAAAAGCTTCGGATATAATCCCTAAAATAACCTGGTAAAGCACAGAGAAGGTACATAATTTGCTCAACTTATTGTTTATAAATGATGAGACCAAGAATCTGGCTCCAGAGTTTGCTAACAGCTCCATTCTGCTGCATTTATTTACATGATTAACACATGTTGCATTCCTATTCTGAGCCCACATCTCACAAAAAAGCTCACAAAGCTCAGTGCTTTGCCATCAATAACTTTTGACATTCACAACAAGCCTACAAGGTAAACTCAGTTGATAGTTTTATTTACACATGAGAAAATTAATGCTTAGCTGATTTAATAAATTAATGTCCCGTGGGTATTAACATAACTGTGATTAAATTCTAAGTGTGCCTGACTAGAGAATCTGGGCTCTTGTAGTAATCAGTGTCAGATTAACCTGTGATTGTATTCACATGGCATGGCCACACTCTGGATTTAGGAGAGCAGGGCAAGATTAAGAATCACTGCATGGGGAATTTGGAGAGTGCCTATCAAAGAAGTCTAGATATGGTCTGGGAATAAGCAATCTGAACTTTAGATATAGCAGTGTACAATTTGGATGTTGGAGGACAGTTTGGGATTGGTGAGCTTCAAGAAGACTTGGTATATCTTGATAAAGATAAAGGTAAACCTAAGTACATCTTTAAAAACACAAAAGGTGATCATATAATGTATGATTATCATCAGCAGGAGAATGCAATGAGTATGCTTTGTTCATCATCACCTCCCAACTCCTTAGTAAATTCTGTTGTATTGCTCAGTAAAGATTTTTTTAACACAAAAAAATACATGTATAAATAAGTATATAACTAGCTGTTTTTAGTAAAGGACATATTAAAAATGAAATAATTTTTTGATTGACACAACTTCATTTAAATTCCACTAAAATCTTTTTTATTCTTGTTACCTGATTCAACTCTAACAAGAGCTCTGCCAAGGAGTTGCAACTCTCCATATTTCACCGTTGAGGAAATTGAGAGGCACAGTGTTTAAGTACTTGGCCCACTCAATCTAAAGATAAGAGATTGAGTGAATCAATGACTGAAACCAAGCCTCATATTTTAAGTCTATGCTACTTAAAGTTTGAAAAGAATATTTATGTCTTTAATATATTATTTGAAAAAAAATACTGTCTTATAGCATATGCAGTTTTAAAAAGTAGGTTTTTAATCACATAGGCTAATTTGGACATCCCTGAGAGTCAGAGCTGCCTTCTGGTACTTATTTCCTATAGTTTTGTCTTGTAAATAAAGGATGATAATTTCATGTGCTTAATGGTTTCAGTATTAAAAGCCAAACTAATCTATTTTTACATTTTCTTTTTTCAGGTCCTGAAGAGGTAGAAATCAAGTGCCCGTTGAATCACGTTGCTTGCCTTGGTGCCAATAAATGTGTTCACTTATCCCAACTGTGCAATGGTGTCTTGGACTGCTCAGATGGACATGATGAAGGACTGCATTGTCAGGGTGAGTCCATTTGTGGAACAATGCAACCACACTATTAAATTTTTCATTGTTTAATGAAAGTTCAAAAAGAACCTATAACCTGCCTTTTCTTTCACCCATAACTATATCAGTTATTGAGAAAGCGAGAATTTTATTGCCAGAAACACTCAAAATACATTTCAAACCTGTAACTGTTGTGCTTTATTGAAAAATGCCATTAGAAAAAGAAATACATTTGGACTTTGGTAGTGGACTCGGAAACAAATACATATTTCATAGAAAATAGTACTTTTGAGAAAAAGACAAATGAGAAGTCTTTGTTACAGGAGATTAATCCATACAGTGTCATAAGTTTATTTCTCTGAACCTTTGCTTAAACAAAGAGTATTTGAAGTGAAACTTCAAATTTTAAATTTGGTTCCTCTGCAAGCAAATATTTTACTATGATGTGTTCCCAGGAATTTTTCCTTAATGTTACTTCTATGAAGTTGTACCTACTTTCTTATAATTTTCTTGCTTTTTAAAAAAGCAACACCTATGTTCTATAGTGGTCATGATTTTACCTATGAATTAATGATAGGAGGGAGAAATAATTAAAATCTAAAAGTTAACAAAAACTGGTTGGAGAGAGGAAATGAAATATGAAAGAAAGAAAGAAAGAAAGAAAGAAAAAAGAAAAGAAAGAAATTTGAGGATTGAGGTAAGGACCTAAATCTGGAAACAGAATCAAGGTATCAGTCAAGTGAATTTGGCTCCAAGATGAAGCCCAGAAAGAAAGCACTGAATCAAAACTCTCTCAGTCAAATTCCCACCAGCTGTGTATCACACAAAGGATACTTATTGAAGCTGCGCAGTTAAAGAGTAAGTAACCTGTCCTTTGTGTTGAGGTCAGTAAGACAATAAGGAATAGAAAGAACTATTGAAAACTGGAGATACATGTCTGGTCTCTGACCAGATTCACACAAACTATTGCTGCCATGTGCAGACAGGTCATAGATTACCAAAAGTTCCAGTTTTTCAGAAGGAACTCTATATCTGTATGTGTTTACATTGTTCAATGTAAGCCACTCCATTGTGTGGCCAACGATGTACAGACCAGACCAAACAAAGCCTGTCTGGAGTCCTGTTAGGGCTTACTGGCTTCCAGTTGCTTTCCACAGGGCTGAATGAAGTAACTGGATTCAATACCAGAGATGGAGAGGTACACTGGAAAAAGGAGTAAATCTTAGAAAGGTAGTCCAGGGTGGTAAGGCTATTGAGAGACCATAGGTCATCTGGGCCGCTGGGTCTTCCCCTTTTTCAGAAGAGGGTATCTCTGGTTCTGTGGAGAAGTTAAAGCTTTTCTTTCTTTGGCTGAGTTTCATTTCCTCACCTGAATTCTGGCAGGGTCACAGAAGGAGCCAAAAGATTTTCAGTTTTAGTTATGAACACATGTGAAATAATAATTAATAAGATATTTTTTATTTAAAGGCCTTTTTGACATATATTCTCTTTGTATAATTGGATATTTAAAAGAAGGATACAAACAGAAAAAAGGTAAAGGATGGAATTATAAAGTGATAGGAGTCAAAGAGTTTAATTTTCTTTTCAGAAATTAATTATGTTTTCTACAGCCTAATTCTATCCACTTGGGTTAGAATTCAGGCTTCTTATTGTATACATTAAGAAAAAAGAAGTTTTCATAGACGTGTGACTCAGCTTCTAAAAGAGTGAAATCATCACATTGCCAAATACTTCCTCGGAAGTGGTTACACAAATTAGAATATCTCAAACGTATTTTAGTGCTGTGAATCATATGAAAATATATTGGAGTTCTCTAGTAAAATTTAGAGTTGTGATCTAATAGATGAAGGAATATTTTAATAGTAAAACAGGGGATTCATATAAATACTAAGTACTAGAGTAAAAATAAAGTGGTATTAAATTTATCTTGATCTCTGAAAAGCTCAGTGAACACTTCAGACTGAGATACATTTAGAGTGTATAATTGTTTATGCTTCAGTCTTTTTTCCTGTTCTAATTCAGGTTTCCAACTGTTCCAACTTCCATATCTTTGTCACTAGTGACAAACTTTCTTTTTCTAATAGGAGGCTGATTGCACAATCTTAACCTTTTAAATATTTCTAAATTTCACCAAATGAAGTCTTTTAAAATGCCCAGTAATTTATTATAGACTGAGGTGGACTTAGAAATAACGGGAATCATATTTAGATCTATGCTTGCTATTCACCTTACTAGAGGGTGTATCTTCAATCTTTCTCCTAGTTTTACATCATGCCCAATGAGAAATTGTTTTCTGATGAGTTAATTAGGCACCAGCCTGTCACGTTTCTAAAGAACTTTCTCATCTATAGATATATAATAAAGGAAGAAACCAGATTAATGCAAACATTGCATTGATTTTTAGAGATGCTTTTCTCTTTTAGAACAATTCTGCCTGAATCACTTTCTCTGTCTAAATCCATTTCTCTTTTTGTTGTGTTCTAAGCAACATATTCCAATTTAAGTAATTATACATGAAGCCAAAGACGTGATTCAAAGATGCATATGTCTTCTTTTTTTTCTAATAAAAGATCTAAAGTACATTTGGTGATATATTTGTATCCTTTATGAAAATTAATAAGGAGAAAAGTTTAACATTTTGAAGGTGATATTCTAGTCTTGGGAATGGTTTTGTATCAACTGAATTGTTTTCTGAATGTTCCCTAGAAAAAAATCAATTTCTTCCTGGTGAGGGTAATGAAAAGATATCTATTATTAATGATTTTCTATAACACTGATATTTTAATCTCCATAATTTAGCTCCATTTGAAGAAAGAAAAATGGATTTTTGTATATGGGTGTACTTATATATAGAAATGTGCTTGTAAAAATTTTACAATGAGAATATTCACAATCACCACATTGTATTTTAAAAAACTTCATCTCTTCCTACAGAGTATTTCATATTGGTAATAATATCACTATAGCTAAATTACATGAGCAATAAAAACATATTCTATACAGTCCAAGGCTTCTCAGTATAGGATATTTCCACAAAAATCCTCAAGAAGTGAACAAATTCAACTAAGAGATACCAGATCGACTGAACTGTATTAAAACACTATTTTAAAATTTGACATTCTTGAGGTAATTCATTATGTTAACACTTAAAGTGGCTGTGAACAGAGAAGCCCCTCCCGTTTTTTTTGTTTGTTTGTTTGTTTTTTTTTTTTGGTGAAGTCCCTTTTTTCAATCCTGGTTAGAGTACAGTTGCAGTACAAAATAACCGAACATTTCAATGTACAAGAGAACAACAGTTTCTGTGACATTGTCCGCTTTTACTCTATTAAAAGAATATGGAAACACTTCATGTTAATGCAAAAAGAGATTCTGTCTTCAGTGTCTCAAGAAAATGTGATTATGTAATCTACATGATTGTTTTCCAGCAAACATCCCAATGTCCTCTTCAATTTGAGGAAATAAAGTGTGTGAAGAGTTTACTGAAACTGAATACGGAATGAAACTCTCTGACATCTGAAAAGCTCACCACCCAAACATACAAATAAACACATACAAACTCACATACTGTTCTTTTCTGATTTCTCTCTTCTATTCTGAACTTGTTCCTACATAATTCTGAGTGTATAAAAATGTTAGTGTATTTTATATGGAACCGAGAAAAGAGTAAGATTCTCATATATATCACCTCCTTGAATAATGCATATTCAGAATTCTTAAAATTCCATTTGATTTTGTTACTTTACTTGCCAGTTGGAATATAATTTTTCTAATATGTGCAATTACAATTTTCTCCACCCACCCACAATCTATTCTAATGTATTTATTTTAGATTCCAAGAAATTCAAATGTATTTATTCTAATGTGTTTTAGATACTGATTTATATTTATGTATGTATGTATGTGTGTCTATTCATTTTCCAGAGTCTTAGACTTATAAAGTCTGTTAAATTAGAAATATGTTGTTGCATAGATATCTGATTTCTTAACACCAGCTTGTTAGAAGTGATTGCTAAACTAACCCTGCTCCAGAGACCTGGAGTTCACATTTCAATTGTTTGTTTGAATATGTTGACTTCTAAGGACAGCAAGCTAACTGACTGTGGGGAAAGGATAGCTAATTTGGCTCTGTATCATAGCCCAGCTTGTGAAAAGATAATCTAAAGTAGTTTATTGTTTATTAGAAGTGAATCTTTTTGTAGTGGATTTACATCTTTGATTAATGTTAATGTATACTAATTAGTGTTCTCTGGCCCCAAACAGAATTTTTTTTAAGAATAACTGGAAAACACAAGATGGGATCGGGAGGGAGACAAACTATAAGAGACTCTTAATCTCAGGAAATACACTGAGGGTTGCTGGGGGGTGGGGGAGGTGGATGGGGTGGCTGGGTTATGGACATTGGGGAGGGTATGTGATATGGTGAATGCTGTGAATTGTGTAAGACTGATGATTCACAGACTTGTACCCCTGAAGCAAATAATTCATTCTATATTAATTAAAAAAAGAATAACTGGAAAACAGTTTTTGTAATCTAAAAAGAATGTCATGTAAGCATACTAATAGCTTAAAAATGATCAAACACTGAAGGATCCAATTTTTTTAAAAAAAGATACTCTTTATTAAAATTCATCTCAGATTCTATATCTTTCTTCTTGTTAAACAGTGATTTAAAGCTAACTTGACTTACATCCATATTTTTTGATCCAGTCTTTTCTGTGGTAAGAATCCTGGTGCATTATGGACCTTTAATTGCTGCTAAATTGTACTCTATTTCTAGTTGATTTGGGTTTTAAATAGATGTAAGTCAAAAACAGGAATCCACAATTTACATCCCAGTGGAGGATTTATTCTGTTTGCTTAACATCTGTAGAAGAAGTAGCAATTGCTTTGATACAGAGATTGACTACTTGGTTTGAAACAACTCCTATGATGCCTGTGCCTAAAACATACCAACCTCTTACACAGAATGACTGTGCAGAACCACAAAAAAAACAGAGAACTCAGCTTACCCAACTCTACCCCCAGTAATATCTCCAACAGAAGGAACTTGTTACTAGCTCCATCGATTTGCAAATTGTTAATTTTGCATGAATATTCATGGACACTGGTACTCATTTATCTGGATCTCTCCCTCACAGTTCTCTTCCTGATATGATGGAAGTAAAGAATAGTTTGTAAGAAATAATAATGGATATGAGGCCAAAATTAACTTTTCAAAATGTGCCAAAAGAAACGAATAATGTTTTCCCTATATTGAATTCATTAATTTACTTCAGTAAACCTTTATTGAGCACTGAGAGTATTCTAAACACTTACCTGAGCATGGGGGATGTAGAAAATCCTATTTTCTGCCTCTATAGAATTCACATGTCATAAGAGAGGTATATAAAAATTGCTGAGGAAGAATAAAATGAAGAGCATCTAATTCTGCTTGAGGGGATGTAAGAAAATTCCCCAAGAAAGCTGATGGTTGACACTTGTCTCACTCTAAGAGTTTGGTAGGCAAACGAGGGAAAGGGTGTCTAAGACAACATGGTACTCTCAAGACAGCTCTTAAGTTCTTTGGTAAGGTTGATGCATAGGGTTCTAAGTGGAGATGGATGAGTTAGAAGCTGAAAAAAACACATGCTTTTAGACCTGATATGTTTACATTAGAATAAGGATACAATATGACCTACTTGAAATGCAAGAGAAAGAGAGTGGAAGATGATTCTAGAATGTATTATCAATATTATAAATGTGATATATATTTTATTATTAAGCATAAGAAGATTAGAATTATCGCATATATGGGGCAAGTTCTGTGATTTATTCTTACAAGGTTAAAGTGCATTATTACGATCATAAAACTTTGAGTTAAACAGTCAAGTCCATTTACATTGACCAGCTCACCAAACAAGGTATCAGATGTGTTATTCTTTAATGTATCACTTTCATGTAAGTAGAAGTCAAAACGGATGACAAGGAAGCCATTTTAAGTGAGCTCCTTTTTAGATGAAAGTTAGGAATTTGGAATATGTATTTACTATTTTAAGCCACCAGAATACTATCTCTAGCAACCACTAAAGTAGCACCTTAGTTGATGCCTATGTTTTGCCCTCTTGTATCTTAACTTTGGGGAATGTATGACTGTTCCAATATTGTTTAGAAGTATAAAATATAACAAACTATCCGTCAGCTCTCTACTCAGCCTCAAAGGTGAGGCCAAATCCAGTATAATTCATTATTTAGTTTTTGACACAAACAGCTTGATACTTTACAAAGTAAGGAATTAAAGCAGGTAGCTGAGGTTGACTGACATCCCCAGGAGTCACGCAGAAAAGCAGTGTGAGAGCAAGGTTTAAATGCTGTGACCTTGAGTTTTTGTTCGCCAGTTTTGACTACTGAGCCTTAACATATCAACTCAGAGAAATGCATAAAATTGTTATGCTTCAGCATCCTTTCTGACCCGTTCTTAAAGGAGCAAGACGGCTTGTAGAAAATCAACTGAAAAACATTTTTGAGCTAACTATATGTTCCCTGTCAGTTTCATTAATTGATTGAGCAGGGAAAAAAATGTGCTGAGTGAACCACAAGCTGAAAAACTATGTAACAAGCTTGCAGAATTGAATGTCTCAATCTGACTATTAGTTTTATCCTCTTGAGAAAAATTAGTGCTTTCATTTGATGAGGGATGTAGAAAGGAAATGGAGAAGTTTGTTTTAACTTTTTGAAGTAGATGTTCACTAGTTACAATAGGAAGTTAAGAAAAAAAAAAAAGCCTAGAAATCAACTTTCATAATGGAAACTGGAAGGAAAAATGAGGGACTTCTTAAAGTCATTCAATAGAGAGAGTTTAAATTTTGAAAGAAAAAAACAATATTGGAGAAAAACCCAATACTCTTTTAATAAATAACCAATAAATAATTAGAAGATTTGAGATTTATTAAGCCTGATTTCGAATTCTAGGAAGTTTTATAGAATTCTGTAGAGGATGATGACAAGAGATTTTCACACCTTCAGCCAATGTTTCCAATTCTGAATTTCTTATCTGTTCAAAATTGTAGAAAAATACTATTTCTGCTGCTTTTTCTCTGATCCACTGCTATCACTTACATAGTAAACCCTATTCCAATGGATCACATGTGTTATAATGTCATTATAATTGAGTAGTTCAATATATTAAATATACTCAGAAAAAAAAATAGCTACAAGACTGGTGACTTCAAGGCCCCTGGTGACTCAGTCTGTTAAGCCTCTGCCTTTGTCTCAGATCTGGGATCCAGCCCCATATTGGGCTCATCCTGCTCAACAAGGAGCCTCCTTCTCCCTGTCCCTCTGCCTGCTGCTCCCCTTGCTTGTGCTCTTCTCTCTCTCTGTCAAATAAATACAATCTTTAAGAAAAAATAAAAATAAAAAAGACTCATGACTTTTGAGCTTTCCATAATCAGTCCTTTCATAGTCAAATCAAAAACATCGATTTGTTTTCAGGCGCATGGGTGGCTCAGTGGGTTAAAGCCTCTGCCTCCAGCTCAGGTTATGATCTCAGGGTCCCAGGACTGAGGCCCCTGTCCTGCTCTCTGCTCAGCAGGGAGCCTGCTTCCTCCTCTCTCTGCCTGCCTCTCTGCCTGCCTGTGATCTCAAAAAAACATTGATTTGTTTTCATTCATGTGGAGACATAGAGAACTATGCATATGCATTTTAAGTTTTCCTAAGCTTTCTACATATACTTGCATATTTGTGTTCAGACACAAGAAACCCATTAAAGATTACTTTATGAAGAGAAACTCGCCACTGAGATTTACTTCTATTAGTTGAGAATTTGTATTCTAGCTCCCCATTAGGTTTGTGATTTAGCAAAAGCATGAAATTGACGATTGACTTCTGCATGCCAAATAGGATTGAAGAACCAGTGCAGACAACACATTGTAGTTGTGGAAGCTGTAGGATGCCAACCAAAGTAAGATCAGTGTGTTCTCAGGGCATCTTCTGAATTAGATCAGTGTGACCATGAGCCTTGACTTGGCTTGAACATCAGATAAAAAGGAAATGGGAAGGGCAAGCCCAAAGAGCACTTTTCAAGTCCATTAGCTGAAACGTGTGGCATGTTCTCATTCAATCTACAGGTATAAAACTCAGAGTGCCAAGAAAAAAAATTGGTGCAATTCAGTAAATGGCTCAAAGAACTATACAATATTTTCAGAGAAGGGGCACTAAGAATCTGAATTATCTAATTTTTAGTTAGGTCAATGAAATATTAAGAGTTTTCAAAGAAGTTTGGAAAAATATTAAAAAGTATAATATAAATTGATTTTTAGTTTATATGGAATATCTAAATGTTTATTTTATAAAAATTATATATATATAATTCATTATTATATAGAAAAAAACATTTGTGCATAAGTATCCTGTTATATTTCCCTAGCCTACATCTACTGGATATCTAGCTGAATTTATTTTTTTCAGGAAATTAAAACATACATATTTTAATGCCTTTCCCCTGTATTTTTATTCATTTGTTCTTGTTTTTAAAACCAGGATAAAGTGATGTTTCCAGGCAAGTTCCTACTGTGTGTGTTCCGTCCTACTCACGAATGACTTCCAGTTCTTCTTGAATAAGTTAGGTTTTTACCCTACTCATTCAAATGTGCAAAACTGAGAGAAATATGTTTAGAGGGCCAAAGCCTAATAATTTTGCCTAACACAGTGTTACTTATCTGCTGAGGTGTATTTTTCAATGTGCCTTGGTTTAATTCGTCTTTTTTCTTCCTATGTATATATCTTAAACCCCTAATAGATTGGAAACATCTAACAAAACTTGCATTTGACTTCTACCTCAGTCATGTCACTGCAAGGACTCAGTCAACAGGGCAGGGGAGACAAAGGCACAGGAAACAGTGATTAAGTGAAAAAATGTACCGGACTCCTGTAGAGTAACTCATGGGGTAAAGTATACTACACAGTATGCTAGAACTATTGGCCTCAAATAAACAATGTGCTCTTTGTCAGGAAGATTCACTCTTACATTTTACCTAAAGTAATTTGCTCCTTTCGGTTTTGTTCCTCCTTATTTACTAGAGATATCTGCAATATGCAGAGGGAATCAAAGGTCTGCTCTATGACTATAACTACAAATAGAGAAGCAGCAATAACTTTCTCTCGGTGTGAAGCAGAATTGGAAGATAATAGGACCAGAAGGGATTTTCAGAGGTCATCCAGTCTGTTTGCCTTTAGGCTGCTGAACCCAAACTTGCCTAGACAGATTTCTACCTACCCAATTTGGAAGGCCTCCAGGGAGAGAAATTCTAACAGCCATTTTTAGTAACACAGTCAATGCTTAGAAATTTGTACTCTGAACAAATGCTTGTGTAATGTATTATAAAATTCTCCATGCCCTCTCAATTTTTAACCTTTTCCCTCCAACATATTTCCTATAGGTTAATCATGTTTTTCTTGCACCTCTCCAAATAGTTTCAAATTTTCAAAATTTCTAAAGTTATAGACTACTCCCCCAAACAACTCAGATAAAGTTTAAGTGACTAGTATTCTCTATAATTGACTGCCAGAGCTTCTGACTTCTGTGATTATTCTTTATGCGTTTTCTTATCCCTTAACATTGTCTTGTTCACTCATGTTGCTTCCATTAGGAATTGTCTTGGGGAGGGCACCTGGGTGATTCAGTCATTAAGTGTCTGCCTTCACCTGAGGTCATGATCCCAGAGTCCTGGGACTGAGCTCTGCATCCTGCTCCCTGTTCAGCAGGAGGCCTGCTTCTCCCTCTCTCAGTCCCTGTTTGTGTTTCCTTTGTAGTTGTGTTTCTCTCTGTCAAATAAATAAATAAAATCTTAGGGAAAAAAAAAGGAATTGTCTTAGGCTAGGAATAACAGAGATCTTAAAAAAAAAAATCTCATGAAAAAAAAATGTCTAGAGATAAATAGATGTTCCATGACAAGGAAGACAATTTCATTATGTGATCTCTGTTCCAAGCTCCTTGCTTCTCTTCAACCATCTTTCTCAACTGCCTTCCACCCTCAAGTGGGCATAGATGGCTAGTGACCATAGATGGCCACTGCAACTCCAAATATCACATCCCCATTCCTCAAGGAAAGGAGAAAAATAAAATATCCCTACCAAGCAAGTCAAATTCTGTCTTAAGGACTTTACAGAAGCCTAACACCCAAATTTCTATCTCCATGCCATTGGCCAAAATTTTAACACACAACCACTCTTCTTTGGATGAAAAGCTGGGAGAGGTAGTTTTTCAAATGTACAAACACTGCTTCAATAAAATCAGACTTGGAAGAAAGAGATAATGGATATTTGGTAGCAACTAGAAGTTTCTGCTATATGTGCTTTTTTTAAAAAAAAAAAAAAGATTTTATTTGTTTGACAGAGAGAGAGATCACAAGTAGGCAGAAAGGCAGGCAGAGAGAAAGGAGGAAGCAGGCTCCCTGCTGAGCAGAGAGCTGGATGTGGGCCTTGATCCCAGGACCCTGAGATCATGACCTGAGCTGAAGGCAGAGGCTTTAACCCACTGAGCCACCCAGGCGCCCTGCTATATAAAACCAGTGAAATAAGATGTTCAGGCAATATCACTAAAATTCCCTCCAGGTACAAAATTGTTTAAATGAATAAAAATATTCAGTACCCCTGAGAAATGGTAAGAGAAGAGTCAGGCTATACTGTAGCAAAGAGTTCCCAAATATCCAGACTGAATGGCCATGGAAGAGAGTTTCTGGGGAGTCAGTAAGGGCTGGCTTCTGCCTGAGAAAAACCCCAGATAAATTAAGTTTACAAGAGAAGGATATTCTCTCTCCGTCTGCCCTCCCTCCCATTCTTACCCATTTTCTTCTTCCCTTTCTTCCATTTCCTTCTCTCTCCCTTTGTTGCCACCCTCACTCTCTGCCCCATATCTTATACCTTTTCAGCAGTTACTTTACATTTTTCTTCCTTCAAATTTGGGCTTAAACTTGAGACTCTTTTTTAAAAAAAACTATCTGAATTTCAAAATCTTTGCTATTATTTCACATCTGTGGTTAGCCAACTCTATTTCATAGTTTAATTTTACTATGTGGTCTGTCATTGTGTATAAATGTTGTTTTATTTAATATTTTGAGAATGCCAAATAATGTTAAACTACTTTGTTTATCTTATTCCCTCTCTATGGTAAACTTCCTGTTGTTTTTATGTTTTATTTTGCTTCCCTAAGACTATCAATTGTTTCCAACCAAATACATCCTAAATATTTTATTGTATTGATTTTTGTTCTATTTTGATCCTTTAATTTTCTTTCTTTTTCTTTTTTTTTTAATTCCAAATCCCATAAGGCGATTATCTCTGCTGTTTTTTATACTCCCCAATAAATTCATATCTATGCGATCCCAATTAAGAAAGCAATTTTAACCACATGGTCCTAGAAAGTAAGTAGGCATTATATAGGTACTGAAACATAACGTAATAAAATTTCACACTAAAAACAACATATTGCATAGTTATATATATATGTACGTATATACATATATATGTATATATATATAGAGAGAGAGAGAGAAGAGAAATGGAGGGAGTATGAATATAATATAGTATCACGTGATACCCATTAGAGTTCTAAAGTTAAAATTCTGAATGTCTAAGAGAAGAGCAGGATGAGAAATTGGGTGTGCTGAGAGGAATCAAAGTCAGAATGGAAAATGTTGGTGATTGTACCAAATTCCCTAGGCATATAGCACATTAATCCTTTCCTCTTCATTCTAATAATAGGTAAATCCATATTAGTGTGGTGGTATGCTTTCCTTTTGAATGGGCAAGGGAGGAGCTGGAGAACTTCCTGGGATGAAACTAAAGGTCTCTTCCACCTAGCCACTCTGTATTAAGAAGAGCTGTGGGGGCGCCTGGGTGGCTCAGTAGGTTAAGTGACTGCCTTCAGCTCAGGTCATGATCCTGGAGACCCAGGACTGAGTCCCACATCGGGCTCCCAGCTCCACAGGGAGTCTGACCTTCTCCCCTCTCATGCTTTCTCTCACTCTCTCTCAAATAAATAAAATCTTTAAAAAAAAAAAAGAGAGAGAGAGAGCTGGGTTAGCTAGCCAGGAGAGCATGGCTGTTCTGGTATTAACAGTTCCTGTCTTTTAAGAACCTGGAGTTGAAACAAATGTTATAGAATTGCAGTCAGCAATATCTGCCAAACTGGAATTACTGAGTTTCTAGTTTATATATTGCACTGGATTTCAGAGCCCCCAAAATCAGAAGAAAAAAATTACTTGAGGCACACATATAAAAACATAGATTGGATTTTTAAAGTGTCGCTATATTATTCTACTCCTTGCTCAAATAGAAATGATTACTATGGAAGAAAGAAATAGCTCTCTTAAAAAAAAAAAAAAACAACAACAAACAAACTAGATACAGAGACATCCTTTATTATTGTCAAAGACTTTGTTTCTGGGCTAAAGGATCTGTGTAGAAATCTAAAGTTCCTTTTTTTTTTTTTCCTACCTGATTTTTGGCTCTTTCTCCTAAAGTTGATTTAGTTTCACCAATATATATTTACCTTTTGCTTCAATAGCTTTTTATATTTTCAAGGGACATTTTTGTTTGTTTGTTTGTTTTAGATGTATAATAGCTTTTGTGAGAAATATTTCCCAAAGCAAATATAAATATTTCCAATATACTAAATTATAATGATTTTTGCTATTCAGATACACCTTGAATATATAATAATTCTTTTGAAGAGGCAGTTAGCACTTAGTTCAGTGACTTGGGTAGTGTAACTTTTCTGATGTTTTGTTTTATTGGATGCAACTAAGGTACTGCATATCTACAAAGGACCAATACTAATCTAAACAAGGAATGCCCAAAGGTTTTCATGTAAATTGACTAATGTAGAGGATTAAAGGGTCATCCATTCATCTTTTGAGGTCATAGCAAGGTTTTTCACTTACTATCTTGTCAGTACACCTTGTTCTCTACCTCTATAACAATCTAAATAAAAAACTGCAAAATTGTATCAGACGGGTTTCCCAACTCTTTAGAAATAAATGACAGTAAGTTACCCTGAATAAAATTCTTTGTAAAAAAGAAAAGAAAAAGAAAGAAAGAAAAGAAAAATAGCTGTATATAGTTGCATCACAGACACACATTTCTGTGGATGCTTAGGATCATATTTTATGCTGTAATAATATTTAAAATGTAATATTTTGAATTACAGCTGCCTGCTTACTTTTTAATGGACAAGTGATTTTATAGTTGGCTTTGTAAGACTGGTCACCAATAAACAAGGCACAGAACACAAACTTGGTATGGCTCATTTTACTTGAGAAATATAAGGGGAGGATGGAGTATTTTTCCCTGCTCTTACTATATAAGGGGAGGAGAATATATTTGAACTAAGATTAGGTATGAGACTAAAATTGAACTAATGTGTATAAAGATCAAATGAATGCTCAGCTTTAGGTAGTTGTAATTAAATTATAATTATTTTAACAGTACCTCTTTCAAGTCTAATTTAGTAATATAGAGCAGACTATGTGCTATTAATGCAATCAGAATGGTTAGAATAGACAAGGAAATACAAATGAAATATGGATGGATGGATGGACAGATGAATGGAGGGATAATCTCGCAAATAAGACAAAACATCATATGTCTGAGAGAAGACTTTGTGGGGAAAAAACTGATTTATACAAATTTATTAAAAATATTTGAAATTTGATGAACTGGTGTTGGAGACTATAAAATTTCAGTGACTTTAATATCCAAAGGGCAGGAAAATGGTATAAAATGAATAACATTTATAGGGTATACATGTTGTAGATGAACCTGGAGTAGGTAGAGAAAAATATATATATATATAATTCAACAGAGAACAATATCCAAAGTTGACTTAATGTCAACTATTTTGTTTGATAGCAAAGAATTCTTCATTCCAATATCCTTATATCACCTTTGTGATCAGACATAAAAGCTGCATCTTAAATTACAAGGAACTTAATTGTAGAGAAAGGAGGATCATGTCTTCTAAAATGGGGAGGAGGGCACAGAAGAAAGATATTATATGAAAAAAAGGTTTTTATTCAAAAGCATGCCCAAAGACTGTCTCATAGGTCATGTAAGGTAGCTTTCTTATTGGACTTTATGCTTCCAAAACATGTTTTTGTCAGAATTGTATATTTATGCCAGTTTCATGTTTTTCATAGGATCAGTCTTCAAAAATATAGTTGTTTTATTTAATCTTGTATTTACTTATTAGATAAATATTTGCCAAAATTCTAATATAAGCCAGTCACTATGCTGGGCTCTGGAAATATGCAGATGGTTTTTATCCTTAAAGATTTCCCAAAATTGTTTGTGTATACAACTCATTAGTAGATAATTACAAACTATGTAATTAGAGCCAATAGATAGAAAAAACACAACTGGCCCTGAAGCTTGAGTTCTCCCAAAGGAATACTGCCATGATCAATTCTAAGTATATCCATCACTTACAGGGAACATGGTCAAAATATACTGTATTTTACTTTGATTCACATTTCTTTTTATCCTTAGGTATGAAACAATCAAAAAATTCACTGAAATGTTTCCCAAGTTTTACTTTTTGGGTATTTTTCATTTGCGATTGACTGTGTTACTTTTGAGTATCTTTAACAAAAATGAGGACTTATGGACTCAGGTAACTACTTCCTTTTTCAAGTCCAGGGAAAATGGAGTTGTTTTTGCCAATATTTCCAATCAACATCTTGAGCCTGAATTTCTGTAGCTCCCTGACTGTGTCTTTCATTCCACTCATTAGGAATTAAGTGGAAATACCAGGAGTCACTGCTTTCTTCCCTTCACCTCTCTCTGTCTTAAATCCACTAATACTTATACTGGTGTCTATATTATTATATCTTTTCCACATTTACATCCATCACTGTAGAACTATAATCATTGCAGAGGTTCTTATTTTGTCTTCTTTTCTCAGTCTTTCAGTGTGCCCTCTATAATTCACAGTCCACTATTTACAAAATTCCCTTACATGTTCAATGTCATCTCTCAAAATTCATCAGCTTCCCGGCCTTCCTTGATTCCCCTGCTTACCTCTCAAATGAAAACTGTTTTCCTCTAACAATTCTACCATTGGGTCTAAAGTAGTAAATTTGGGGTAATTTTCCTCCCTCCTCCTTATGGCAGAGCATTCTCTCTCCCTCTCTAAAAATGTTCAGCTTTATAGCTCATGCCATTAGGTGATTTTATCCACTACTTTTTATTGCTATTATCATGTTATGATGTGATATTCAGATCATTCTGTCTTCTTTTTCAATCATTCTTGCTCTGCCTATCCAATACTACTTCTATCTTAATTCTTAGAAAATTTAGTGGAATTTTAGATAGTATTTATAATAACTCAGCCTCTCAATTTCTTTACCCATGTCAGCTACTCATACCAATTGCCATTCTCTCAAGTCTAGAATTTGCTGTTGGTAACCCTAGCAACCCCTCTATCATCTTGACTTTTAGTTTCCTGATCACAGCTACCAATCTTTCTAGCTCACTACCTTTACTATTTCTTGTGACTTCTAGTACTTCCATCCCAGTAACCTACTTGAACATTAGGTCCATCTCTATTCCCAGATTTTCATAGATTTAGACACACTTGATGTATTCACTTCCCTTTTTATTATTCTTCAATTCCATGGTCTATTGTTGAATCACTTCACTGCATAATATGTGAGCTCCTTAGCCATTCTCTTGCTACCTCATACTCAACTGGCAAAAACACATCCCTAATTGAATTCAACTCTCCACCTACTGTGTCCCTTTACCTGTACAATAAGCCTGGCCAAAAAGCAAACTATCATGCTGACTTTCAATCCGTGACCTTAAACCTCAATTTTGTCCTTAATGTTATCAGCCAATCATATATTCCTAGCTATTTTCCAGTCTTTGAATTCTATTCTACAACATCTCTCTTCTTAGACCAATCATTTCTTACCCATCCTCTCTCAATAATGGTTTTTATTTCCTACAAGGCTGAGAAAACTGAAGGAATCAAAAAATCAGAAAAAAGATGTGCAGACTCCCAGCACTACACATATCTACTCTTTGGCACCAGCACTCACTTCTGACCTGTCACTATAGACCTATCAGTTGTTTACCTGATGCCAATATTAGGTCTCCTCTGTGCTAAACTACTCGAATACATTCATCCAGCTCTCCTCCCTCTCTCCTACATCATTCATTTCTCATGTTTATAGGGTCATTTTCGTGAACATACAGTCAGATATTTTATCTTGAAAAATATACATATATATTTATATGTAAATGAATAAATAAGTAAAATTTCCTGACTCACTACCCTCATCATCTGTTGTGCTATTTCTTGGTTTCTCTTCCATTTATTGTTTCCATTTCTCCTACTCTAATTCTCTAGTAAACATACTACAGTCAGACTTTCTTTTGTACTAATCTACTAAAATTGTTCTCATCAAGGTCACCAATAACCTCAGCAATTGTATAGCTATTCAATTTACAAATTTTCTCTTAATTTCTCTATCAGTAATTTCTGACAGAGCTGATCACTTTCTCTTCCTCATTAAACATTATTCACTTGCCTTTCAGGACACGACCACACTCCATTGGTATTCCGCTTAGCTCACTGGTTACTTCTTTTCTACTCCTTTACTATTTCTCTATTTCTTTTTAAGGAACCTCAATACTTGGTCTTATTCTCTTCTTTACTTAATTCACACTCTTGGTGATTTCATTCATTCCTGTGGATTTTGAGATCATCTATGTGCCAGTGCCTTCCATTTGTGTTTCTAGTCTAGACTACTATCTAACTCCAGAAACCTGCATCCAGGACACCTGACTGGTTTAGTGCATTAAGTGTCTGACTCTTGGGGAAAAAAAAAAAGTGTCTGACTCTTGATTTTGGCTCAGATTGTGATCTCAAGATTGTGAGATCATGCTCCACATCAGGCTCCGAACTGGGCATAGAGCCTGCTTAAGAATCTCTCCCTCTCCCTCTGTCCCTTCCCCCTTCCCTTCCTCTTCTAAAAAAAAAAAAAGTCTACATTCAACTGCCTTCTCAAACCTCTAATTCAGCATCTCTAATAAATATCTCATACTCACATGCCCAGGGGCTTCTCCACCCCTCAGAACTATTAGACATAATAGCTTTATCCTTCTCAGGTGGTCATAGTCTTTTAGTTTCTCACACCAAAATACTGCAGAAAGTTCTGACTTCTTTTTAATTCCCCAAATTGAGTTATTTCAGAACATATCATTAGCAGGGGTGCCTGGGTGGCTCAGTGAGTTAAGCCTCTGCCTTTAGCTCAGGCCCTGATCTCAGGGTCCTAGGATCAAGTCCCATATAGGGCTCTTGGCTCAGCAGGGAGCCTACTTCCCTTTCTTTCTTTGCCTGCCTCTCTGCCTATTTGTGATCTCTCTCTCTTTGAAATAAATAAAATCTTTAAAAAAAAGGACATATTATTAGCTCTATCTTCTAAATCTATCCAAAATCCTATTACTTTTCACCAGATCTACTGGTACTATCTAATAATTATCTTATATCTGAATGGTTGCAATAGCCACATAACTGGTCTACCATACTCCAACATCATCATATCATATTTTACTCTCAACAAAGTCACTAGGTGTCTTTTTAAAAATTTGTCATATCACCGTTTTACTCAAAACCTAATCCATGGATTTCCCCATTATATTCAAAATAAAGTCCAAGTCTCCCAATGACATATGAAACCCTATATAATCTGGCCCCTTATTATTTGTCTGGGATGATACCCATAATTGCTTATTCCTTCAAGTATATTGGTCTCCTCACTTTTTCTAAAATGTATCAGAGATGCTATTGTTTTTGATCATTTGCATGAGTTGTTATGAAAAAGGGTGGGGGATGGGATGCTTTATTACTATCATTTGATTCTTTTAGAATACTTGTAATCTGAAAAAAACTGAATACCCCAATGTGTGATTGCAATAATGGAAAATTGATTACCTTAAATGATAATTAGATTGGCCTTTTTTTTTATTGTTACTTAAAATTATTTTTCCAGTGTTCCAAGATTCATTCCCCATTCCCCACACCCAGTGCTCCATGCAATAGGTGCCCTCAGTACCCACCACCAGGCTCTCCCATCCCCCACCTCCTCCCTCCAAGTCCCTCAGTTTGTTTCTGTGTCCAAAGTCTCTGTTGTTTCATTTCTTTCCCTGGATTACCCTACTTCCCATTTACTTTCCTTCTCCTACTGTCCTCTAGGTTACCCCTTATGCACCGCAAGTAAGTGAAACCATGTGATACTTGACTTTCTCTACTTGGCTTATTTCACTCAGCATAATCTCTTCCAGTCCAGTCCATGTTGCTACAAAAGTTGGATATTCATCCTTTCTGATGGAGTCATAGTATTCCATTGTATATATGTACCACATCTTCTTTATCCATTCATCTGTTGATGGGCACCATGGCTCTTTCCACAGTTTGGCAATTGTGGCCATTGCTGTGATGAACATTGGGGTACATATAGCCCTTCTCTTCACTACATCTGTATCTTTGGGGTAAATGCCCAGTAGTGCAATTGCAGAGTCATAGGGTAGCTCTATTTTTAATTTTTTAAGGAATCTCGACACTGTTTTCCAAAGCGGCTGCACCATTCCCCTCCACAGGTTACGATGCAAGCAAGTACGAATACATTAGCTTCCCGGCTGAGAAATTCAAACACACATCCACTAATACATGAACCTATGTCTGATACATCAAAGAAAGGGAATGAGGAGAAACCTTGCAAAACAGGACCAATTTTCTGAAATGACTATTTTCTGTATTCAAGAAAAGTTCTTTTTAAATATGTGATCAGCTTAGTGTGTCTGAATGTTAAAGCAGCTGCTCTGTAAGTGTGTCATGGACCAATTATTGGCTAAAAATTGATTTGCCTTAGGGTTTTGTTTTGTTTTGTTTCTTTGTTATTGTTAAGTGAGCCAGGGACACAAAATGTAGTTAGATTTTTCTCCTTTTATAGTTGGGGAAAACAGTGCTGAGTTAACCTTTAAAAAAATTACATTTGCCATTTGCTTTGGCTATGTACTATGTACACTAACCATAACAGAATCATGCTGTGTCTTTGCTGTGGCTGTTATGTTTTTTATAAGGGAGAGAGAAAGAGAGAGCATGTGGGTGGGGCAGAGGGAGAGGGAGAGAGAGAATCTTAAGCAGGCTCCATGCCCAGAGTAGAGCCATTGGCTTAGGATTGGATCTCACAACCCTGAGATCGTGACATGAGCCAAAATCGAGTCAGATGCCTAACTGACTGACCACCCAGTCACCTCATTGTTGTTGTTTTTATCTACTTAGATTAGTCCCTCCTTCTGTCTGGGAAAGGATGATACTACGCTAAATGTCCTGCCAGTACACAGTGAATTGGGAAAAGCAATAGACGTTCAGGGTTCATTCACCTTGATTTTGAGTGCTAGGTCCCTGTCTACGTGATGATGTCCTAAAAAATCCTCGGCTCATTTTCTCAGTCCTTTCCCTAGTTTATACTGAAAGTTCTGATATTGATGCAAGGGGAAGAGAAGCAGAAATTCTTCTAAACACTAAGCATCTTGGATATTTTTTTCACATTTATTAGTTCTCATTTATTTTTATAGTAGCTTGGCTAAATGTGGGACCTAGTACTGAGTCATGCCTTCTGTATAAGAATGCCTTTGCCCAGAGCACCTGGGTGGCTCAGAGGGTTAAGCCTCTGCCTTCGGCTCAGGTCGTGATCTCAGGGTCATGGGATGGAGCCCCATATCGAGCTCTCTGCTTGGCAGGGAGCCTGCTTCCTGCTCTCTGTCTGCCTCTCTGCCTACCTGTCATCTCTCTCTGTGTGTCAAATAAATAAAATCTTAAAAAAAAAAAAAAGCCTTTACCCTTCAGGAAATGACCACTCTCTCATTTCTTTTACAGCCAAGTTTCTTGCAGGCAAATAGATAAAGAGACTTACAGGAAGTACCTTTTTTTTCACAATGGTTGCTTATCTGTCTACTCTGGAACATGGTAATTCCTGAGCTCTCTGCCTATCATAATTGGCTGTCTCTGAATTGCTTTAAACTCTGGGGCCATCTACAAATTTTGCTTTCATTACCCCCTCCCTCTTTTCACCACAGCAACTCCCAAGCTCTTGCTCTTTCCTGGGCCTACCTCTTCTGCCTTGCTCTTCTTAATTTGGGTCATCCTGTCTTTCTGAGTCATGCTATTTACTTTAGCTACCACCTACTTACCCGTGACTCCCACCTCGACTTTTTAATTCTCTCCTGAGATCCAGGAGTGTATTTCTGACTGTCTCCTACACAGTTCATATGGATGGCCTGCAGGCATATCAAACTCATGTCCAAATCTGAACTCATTGTATTCTCTCTAACCTACTCTTCCTTCCGTCTATCTTGTTTAATTTAGTCATGATTCATAAAATGACCCACACCAGGCTCCTGAAATTTTACTAGAATATTTCTTTTCTCTCACCTTACCTGAAATACTCACCAATTCAAGTTATTCTTACTCTTGGTTAACTTCAGAATCTGTTGATCTCTGCCTATTGAAACAGATTCTGACTGTGTTCTGCTCATAATAACATCTCAACAAGGTAAAGGTTCTAACCTTCACACTTTGTTTTTGGCCACCTGTACTAGCCTATTCCCATTCATAATTTATCGAGTCAGCAAATCTTTCTAAGATGCAAAATGAATACTCAGCCCCTTGCTTAAACTGTGTAAATGAATGCTAGACCCCTTAGCAAAGTAGATACAAGGTTCCTATCCATTTCTTTAGCCCCATCCTCTGGTCTTATGCACATTAGATTTCAATTAAACTGAAACTTACTGGATCTATTACAATCAATGGCTTTTTGGTTTTGCATATCTTATTCCCACTCTTTGAAACATCTTTACGGATACCTTTTTCCTTTTCTCAGAAAACACCCATGTTTGGCATCTCAGTTTAGACATTTTATCTCTAGGAAGATCTTCTAGAGCTGAATTGGCCTTTTCATATCTGCCTATGCATACCTTGTAGCATTACATTCAGTCATTATTTCATTTACAAGTACTTTCTGAGCATCTATAATGTATTTGGCCAGGTGTTGGGTACTGGAGATTCAAAAATGAAACAGTGTTGTGTCTGACCTCAAATGTTCACAGGCAAGGAGAAAACAGACTTGTAAACAATTACAAAGTAGTATGAACAATTTTGCGGTCTGTATTTGAAATAATGTTATGCAACATGAAAATCACAAGTATATCAATTAGGATTCATTTAGAATGACAAATAACTCTGGATTTAAACAGAGGGGATTTAAGGCAGGGCATTTTTACATAGTTGGTGGAAGAACTTTTAAAGTCAGCAATTGATGATGAGGTAAGCTGCAGATTAACAATAGCCAGAAGCCACTGTCATCTCTAGGCTAGAAAGAAAGGGAATATTCTATACTAGTGGTCCCCGTTTGCCCCAGAACAATTAGAACCACAAAGGAAATGCAGCTGATACCAGAGATACTGAGTAAGGTATTGAGGGAGAGGGAAAAACTCTATTTCTTCTCCCTAAGGTCTCTGCTTCCTCCTGCTGAACTCAGAAGTAGTTGTAGAAGTTGTGGAAATGTAGCTTTTAGACTTGATTTTTTTCTCATTTATTAGATGGGACAGTAAGGTCTCCCTTGAGGAGCTAGTGTGATAATTCGTGGTAATGTATATAAAACAGCTTGATAGTGCAAGGGGAAAACTCAGTCTTCTCTGAATAAAAGAAAACATCTTTATCAATTTGCATAGATTCAAATTTAAATGACAGTAGTGTTTCAAACTAGGTATTTACCCATCTGCCTCATTGCCTTTGTACATCTTATACTTAGCAGAGCATCTGGAAGATAATTATTATGCATAGTAATTATTAATTTATTTGTTCATGTATCTAACCACATTCATGGATGGCCTCATGTGTTAAGTTAGATGGTAAGGACGAGCGATGCAGTCTTGCTCTTTCTCCCACCTGCCCACATCCTGAGATTTTTACTAGTTTCTCACTGGCTGCATTCATAAAGCAAAAGAAAAATGAATGTTGCTATGAATTGAAATCTTCTGCATGTTTGCTTCTAGCACAGACCCAAGTTTTCCTGGCTTGGATACTTCAGGCTGTACTCTTGAGAAGATGTGGACTGCCGAACAAGCAGAAAAAGAATTCTGTGCCCACTGGGCATTATGTACTTCACCTATTAAAGCAGAAGAAAAATCTTTGGAAATCCGCTCTTAAGGAGATATGTAGATTTATTTCATTTTTTTCTTTTTTTTTTTTTTTAAATGGTGCCTTTGAGATATTTAATTAATAAGTTGACATCAGATACCTCTCACAATCAATTAAATGGATCAGTCCTTTATAAGATTATTGACCAGGAGTAGGTTTACTTAGCACATGGGCATTTTATCCCCTAAAATAAGAGAGTGTTTAAATTCTTGGTAATTGCAATTCTGCCATGTAAGGTTGAGTGATCGCTTGTGACTGATTATTTTGTGTCACATTTGAATGCAAATATGGTAATGATGGCTTAATGAGAAAGTATGTTTGAAATGCTTTGGCCAATTTTTGGTTATTGTGTATATAAGAGGTGATACAAGAGCATTTCTATAGCCCGCTTAGTCTTGGGCAACAGCTCTTTGTAGAGATTAGGAGAAGGATTTCCTATCAGGTAAAATTGATCAATCTTCATCTGTTTCCCAGAGTAGCACCACTCTTTTTTTTTCTCTGAGATGCTTACAGGGTTAGATATTTGCATTCAAACCCAGAATGGAAAAAGTGTTCCCCAGATGACTTTCACTAAAGAAAAAGTGTAAAGCCTGCATTTTTAATGGGGGGGGGGGAACGAGCTCAAGATCTCCATTAGCAGCCCTAAGATGCAAGAGAAATGGTGAGCAAAGATAATAGTAAGTATGTAGATAAATATAAAGCAATATTATATTAACTATTAATAAGGTTGTATTTAATTTAGACAGGCCTAAAATAGCAAATGTTATCACAAGTCATGGTGAAGAAGTGATTGGAGATAAAGCTTTCCTTGATTGGTCTGTACAAATCATTTTAGTAGCCCTCTAGTATTGGACCCCATAAGGCAGTGGGCACAGGGAACCACTAGGTCTTAATGAGAGGTTGGATTTCCTGCCAGCATATTCTTGTTTTGTTCTTACCCAAGAAGCATCTTTTTCACTCACTCATGGTGAGGAGCGTGAAAAATAAAATTAGGACCGTTATGCCTTATATCTCTAATAGCCACCTGGATTCTGTACACTCACTTGCTAGACCCTAAAAAGTGGAAAAAACCACTAGCAGCCCTCCTATGGCCACCCTGAAATCACAAGGCCTCTCTTTCTCTGTGCCCTCTGGGAATGAGAGATTATAGCCATTAGGCTCCAGGAATATGGCCATTTGGCTCCAGGAATGTGGCTAATGGCTCTGGGAATGTGGCTAGGTAACCACACCTGGAGCCCCCTACCCAACCAGTTGGCCCCAGGAATGTGGCTACTTTGAAAGACTCACCCTTCCCCCTTTCATGCTGAGCGTCCCTCTGGTTTCCGTTAATAAGCACGGGAACCAATCAGATCATGCTGGTGTTCATATTTGAATGTTAGCCAATAAGAGTCCAAGTACCGAGAAAGGTCCTGAACTTGTTTGTGCCTATCTATAAAAAGCTGTAAAATCTGCTGCACTGGGCCTCTTAGCGTCACCAGTAAGGAGTGCGCGCAGGCCCGGGTTCGAACTCGCAATAAATGACCCTTGCCCTTTGGCTTTGACTCTGGACTCTGGTGGTCATCTTTGGGGGGTCTCCGAATTTGGGGCATTTCAATGGGAAAAACTGTGCAACCTGCACTCTTTATTTAACATAAAATTAGAAAGTACATGGTTAAGGGGTACCTGGGTGGCTCAGATGGTTAAAGTGTCTGCCTTTGGTTCAGGTTATGATCCCTAGGTCTTGGGAGCAAGCCCCACCTCAGGCTCCTTGCTCAGTAGGATGCTTGCTTCTCCCTCGCCCTCTGCCTGCTGCTACCCCTACTTGTATTCTTTCTCTTTCACCAACAAATAAATAAATAAAATCTTAAAAAAAAGAAAAGAAAAGAAAGTGCATGGCTAAAATGATGTTTTTTACAGTAGAGTTTAGAGAGCTCCAGTCCTTTATAAACAGTCACTTTAAATTGATTGAGTGGTTTATAGAATTATATTTTGATTTTTGATATAGCCTGTGAACTTTAAATTCTAAAGTTTCTTTTATTTTCCTACAAGAGAAAAAAAAAAGTTTTGTAATAAATTTTCATTTTTTAACTTTTTAAAAATAAGTATTTTAAACACCTACTTTGGGGCAAGATTATGAGGAAATGCAATGAGATATAATACATGATTCTTATACTTAAAAATAACTTAAATATTTGATGATAAGATAGATGTTAGAAAGAATAATAGGACTTTTAATACATGCATTTCAAAATAATTATGGAAGCAATTCCATAAGATTATATAAGATTATTTGTCAAATATATCACATAGAACCTTGCAGAGTACATCAATAAGCATTTTACCTGGCTTGTACAAAAATTTGTGGTATGGATGAAAGTAATAGTGGAAACTGGATAACTGGGCCGCCTGGGTGACTCAGTTGTTAAGCGTCTGCCTTTGGCTCAGGTCATGATCCCAGGTTCCTGGGATGGAGCCCCACATTGGGCTCCCTGCTCGGCAGGGAGTCTTCTTCTCCCTCTCCCACTCCCCCTGCTTGTGATCCTTCTCTTGTCTCCCTCTCTCTGTGTCAAATAAATAAATAAAATCTTTATAAAACAAAAAACAAAAAACTGGATAACCATGGAAAATGAATAAAAATGAGATTTTAGTTGAGAAGTGGGATTGAGATTTGATTTTGAGTAATATGAGGAAAGAGGAAAAAAAAAGCATTCTATATTGATAGAAGAGGGTGAATAAAATCAGGAGAAAAAAGAAAAGAGAGAGAGAAAAGCAAATTCAAAGCCATATTCTTTACCCGTACCTCTTAGACTCAGAATAATACAGTATTTTGAAGGAGGATTTATACAAAACAGACCATTTGTGAAATAATGTAGTTGTGCAGTGGTAACATCTAGGAAGTAAAAAAGTGCTAAGGATGGTTACATCCAGGAGATACAAGAAAGTGGAATAGGAAAAGTAGGCTACTTAGAAAGAAAGAAGTTACCTCCTAGGAAAACCAGCTCAAGTATTCCATGACATAGTTCCAAAAGATTTGTTTTATCATCCAGAGGTGACTGAGCAATGGCTTTAGGGAAGCAAGTAGTTTCTAGAGTGGTGACAAATATAACAGACAACATTGCAGACACGTGGAGAATTTTACTGGGAAGTGTTAGAGATGTCTTGGCCTCATTCCAAGAGCCCATGTTTGCCATATAGTAGACACTGTGTTTTTTTTTTTTAGAAAATTGTGCTAATGAAAGTGCTAACACTTGCACTGGAGTTTAGAGAAAATAGTGTAGAATTAAGCATTTAGGGACTTGATCAAGTTGATAGAATGATAAATTTATGCAATTATAAACTAATCAATAGTAAATATATTCTACCAAGAAATACAGAATAAAAAAAAAAAAAAGCCTCGTATCAGACATTACCTATCTTTTGTGTTAGACCCAGTCATCCTAGTACTATATTATTTGTACCAAAACTTGGAGGATGCTCATTCCCGGGCTTGTGTTAGAAATATAAGCATTTTGTTAGTATGCTTGCCAATCTGGAGAAGCATCTTTCCAGCTTCCTTAATTAAAGTTGTTGAAAAATGTAGTTACCTCACATGCTCTAAGTGAATCCATCCTTATTTCTTTTCTTTCTTTCTCTCTCTCTTTCTTTCTCTCTCTCTCTCTCTCTCTCTTTCTTTCTTTCTTTCTTTCTTTCTTTCTTTCTTTCTTTCTTTTTAACTCTGTACAGCCTTACATCATGGTAATTAGTTCATAGTTATGGAAAAATTCGTTTTCCTTTTTTCCATGGCCACTATTTAAAATACTCACAAAAGAAAAAATTAATAACTACTTATAAAGGGATGAATGAAAGGTAAATGCTTCAGTTTAACTTGGTGAATTTACCCAAGAGTCACTAAGGAAAATTGAGTTCATTGCCTTTCTTTTCCTGCCATATATGTGACAATTTTATTTGAGTGTGCTTAGAATTTGGAACTTATTGAGTTGTTCCAAAATTAATTTTAGTAAAATACTCAATGATGAAAAATTTCTTTTGACAAAAATTAAAAGATGGATTTCTTTTTAAATCAGACATAAAATACTAAGAAGTAATCAAAGACCTCAGATATGTGTATCTGTAAAAAGAAGACCATCCCTTTGTGTCCAGTCCTTTTTATAGCTTATAATTTCTTCCATGGGGAAAATAAAATAGATAATTCACCTAATAGATATAAGTATGTAAGTAAATTCCACAGAACAGCTGTTGTTATTCAGTTTACTATCTATAAGTGTCTAGGGTACTAACATATAATAGGCATTCAACATCTATTTTCTGAATCAATTTATATACTGATAATTATATAATTACCTAGGAAGATTTATATTTACTATTATTAGTGTGGATTATTTTGCAATTTAAGTAATCTGTCTCTGCTCCAAGTAAAAATAAGATTTCTCCATGTTGTTTTTCTAAGATGATGCTATGGGTTCACTAAGAGTATAAATTTAGAGCACTTTATCGATAAAAATTGCTTGGATATAACAGTTACAGATTGTATTCTGTTTAAAGAATGCACAGATTGGTTAATGTTCCAAATATGCACACAATCAGGATATGCTCTGCAAGTATAAGGTTCTTGCTGGAGAGTATTTAGATTATTTTGGTTTAGAAATGCACTTGCACAGATTTTGAAAGACAAGTAAACAGTGTGTTAAAACAATTTTAAGCTACTAGTGGGAACAGGTTTTGTTGAAGTACAGAATTGTTTGTAAACACTTTAGTTCTTTTAACCTAGACCATTATTATCACTGCTAAAAGAAGTCTAGTTTGAAGGCTAAGTCCTAAATGTATTGTATATGACAAGAAAAAACAAAACAAAACTTAGGTCTGAAAATTATTTTTCTAGAAAAGTAGACCAAGTTAAGTTTTCACATTATTCATCCCCCTAAATCAGTTCAGTGTAAATGAAGATTTACTTAAGGGGGTACCTACTCTTAAAACTTTAAATTAATACATTGTCTGTCAGAGTTAAAGAATTCTTATTCTTGGTGATACTTGGAAAACATATTTGATCATTTTCATATTCTCCCTAATTATATATATTTATTTTAAAAATATAACTTATTCATTTTTTAAGAACTAATACTGGTTCATTAGTGATGATTAAGTTGATGATGATGATATATATGTAGGAAACAGTTTGAATTACTCTCCGTCTTACTTAGTACTTTATGCACATTAACTCATTTATACCCACAGAAACTATGTACTAATACTATTATAATCTACCTGCAGACGAGGGAGCTGAGGATTGAAGGGTAAATATTTTTCCCCACATTAAAGAGTTACAAAACAGGCATATGCTGGAACTGGAATTTGATCCTTAGATGGACCCTAGAACTTGTGCTCCAATTAACTACTCACTTAGTTGGTATCAGAACTAATTAAATGTGTTAGTAAGAACTGATAAACATGAAAACAGCAGACAAAAAGTATACAGTGCACTGGTGATAAGACTTTTCTCTTTGGGGCTGCTTCTCTCTCCTTCCCTCTCCTCTCCATCTGTCTCTCCTTCTCCCACCCTTCCCACACCTTCTTTCTTCTTGTTTTCCTCCCCTTCTCCTTTCAAAAAAATGGATACATTTTTATCTAAATATAGCTTTTTAAACCAGGGATACTCAGCTTGGTGATTTTGCCACCAGGAGAATATTTGGCAATATCTGGAAATATTTTTGGTTGTCATGTTTGGGAAGATGCAATTGGCATCTAGTGGATAAAGGTCAGGGATACTGTCCAACATCCTACAGTATTGTAGAAACACCTCAACTAAAAATTATGCTGTCCCAAACTTCCATAGTACATTTGAGAAATATTGGTTTAAACTAAGAGAATGATCATATTATTTCGAGAAAAAAGAGTGTACATCTGTCCAAATTTAATAGCAAATATTACCCTTGTTTAACTTGAAAGACAATACATGTTTTTGACCAAAAATAATTCTATATATGTGATATTTCAGAACCAATGCAGGTCTATTTACCTAACTCCTTTCCTCTGTTACAGTTGTCTTAATCTTCTTCATGTGTTTTGGTCAGAAGGATCCTTACTGTTTCTCACTTCTCTAGCTAGGGAGGGCAAGAATTAGGGAAAGAGTAGGAAAAGGAGGAACCAAGTGCCAAAAGAATCAGATAAAAAAGATGTAATATTTGAGGGAGTCACTTAGACTTCATGAAACACAAATTCCAAGGACATTTTTCTCTTATAGTAAAATATTTAAATAATTTTGTGTGCTCCAAAAATTATTCATTATTTGCATGCAGCTTCCCAAATGCCAATTTCAATGGTCATAGCATTGTAATTGAAATTATATGCTGGAAAATGTCACAAATGTTCTATGCAATGGTAGGCTTCATATGACAATCAAACAAAAATGTACTTTATAGATAAATTATTTTTTATATGTTTCTGTTTATCTTTCCATCTGGGGGGAAAAAAAGAGAGAACGTCTTACCAAATTATATATTATTTGCTTTAACCAAAAACATGTAATGGCTGTTATAATTAAGGAAAAGATGATTTCACATAGTTCTGTCAATTACCATGTAAATGTTATCTGAGATATGTCATTTAAAGCGACAAATCTTCATTAATAAAGGTCTAAGAAAAATTTAGCAACCTTGTTTGGTAAGTTGAGTAGCTTTCAAAATTCATGGCTGCTTAAAAGATCTAAAAGATCCTATAAAAATATGAAGATTAAAACTTTTTAGTGAAGGAAAATTAAACATACAGAACTTTCTGAACACAGTAGGATGTTTTTCCATTGCACTGACCATGAATTTTCATTCTTTAATTTTTCTATTGTGCTGTAAAAATAAATGTTTTGAAAAAAGTAAGATATATAAAAACCTTAACCTTAGTATCTTGTAAGTGTATTTTGATAGCTTTATGGCGTATTTATGAAATATATACTTTTCCGCATATAGTTTTATTTAAACTCTCATATGGTGTAGCATTCTTGTCAGGTTTTCATTCTCATTTTTATAAAGTGTACCGTTTGAAAGTAGGAAAAGAAAAGCATTTCTGTGCTTTCAGTGGAAGTTTGTATTAGAAGCAGTAACCTAATAGAGGATTTTGCAATGTTTTTCTCCAAAGATTTTCAAAATTTGGGTAGACTCCCAGATACCTGCAATGGTAGGATAAATGATTGCTCCTGGATGATGTTTTAAGGACTTTTTTGACACTCTCATTTTTACTTATGCTTAGATAAAATTTATGGATTAAATGTCATAGAAACTAATTGAAAATCTTGCTTAACAGGAATTGGATGCTCTGACAAATTGATTTCTCTGGTTAACATAGTTAACTAAGAAAAGTCACTTTTGTTTCAACTTGCATTATTGAAAATCTTTCTAGGCTGTAATGTTCAATGTCCCTGTTTTCATAATTAGACTGCACTGCTAAAAGTGACTCTCCCCTTGTTAACTGATTCTCTTGAAGTGTCTCAGGTTAATTATTCTATGCATCAGTTCCCATTATAGAAGATTATAGACATATACTGTGTAAAGGCTAGGAATGATTAAGCATTGGACTACTTTTTAAATCAAAGTTGCTGAAGTGAGCCTTTTTTGGACTTACTTGTCTTATTCTTTTAAAGTATAAAACAGAGAAATATTTTTAGTAGAGTTAAGACCCTGATTAGTTGGTTTTCTAGTATTTGAGGTTTGAATGTACTTAGAAGTTACCTGAGATTCTGTAGAGAGCAGGTAGAAAGCCAATAATGACAAACAGGTGTTTTTTAACTCAGGGATTCTCAGCTTCAGACTGTTAACATTTTTGGCCAGATACATTTTTTTCTTATGGGGGGGGGGGCTGTTAAACATTATGCAATGCATAATGCGGTATTTAATGATACCCCTGTGAGATCCCATCTTCCTTAGTTTTGACAACCAAAAATATTTTCTGACATAACACACTTTGAGAAATATCACTGCAATCTGTTAAAATTAAACCTAAGTTTTCACAAAATCAAGAGATGTATAGACACAATGTGTTCTTTACATAGTTCCCTCTTTGTTGGTATAGATGTATGATAAAAGAAAATGGGAAGACACGATGCTCTAGTTAATCCAGGTGGAGGTTTAGTTCACGTGTATAAAGAATATAAACAGAGCAGGCAGTAAAGCTCTTGGACAGGATAACAGGATTGCTGCCTCTCCGGAGGGCTACTGCTGCACACAGCTGGCAGACCATCCTTCACCGGAAGGGTCTGCAGGCTGATGGAAGCCTGTGGCTATTTTCCAACATGGTGGCCTGTTGGGAAACAGTGGACTTGGACACTGGCAGATTGAAGCCTCTAGGGACAGAAGGTGACATGAGACACTGCAGAATGACAGTCTTCTAAATAAGAATAAGTCATTTCTGTAAAGCCACTGGAGCAGGAGGGACTGGCTGGGTGGAGCACCTGACTTGTCACTGTGTGGCTGTGTTCAAGCCACTAATCTAGCTTTGTCCTATTGTAAGATGGTACCAAAGTTCCCCCATAGCGAGGGATTTGGGGGAAAATATTACATGTGATGGGACCTCTGATTTTCAACATACTCTGCAGACAAAGGATGATTGAAATTGTTCTTGTTCCTATTAACATGTTGTTGGCTAGAAAAGTGTGTAACGAGTGTGAGTACCCTGTGGAGAAGTCAGGGTGGTATCTTCATTTTAGTGCCGTTATCTCTCCTTTGTTTTCCTAAGAGCTGTCCTCCAAGCCTGTGAGGCTGGGTGTGTGAAATCCTATCCTGAACGACTACAAATATTTATTATTAACCTTCTTCTTAATCCTATAACGTAACAAGAAGTACAGTGTTGCCCTCTCATACAGGGAAACTGAGCCTAGAAAAGTTAGCTGAGGCTATCATATATCATAGGCCATCATAGAATTAGGTTGAAATATTTTACAGATGGTAGCTGTAGAACTTGAGTAAGGAGATAGGGAAGTTCATACTAAATCACTGGAAAGTTTAAAGATCCAAGATATCAATCAGTGAACTAAGATTGTACTCTGATGTTTTTCTCCCAGCAAGTTTCATTTAGGTTGACATAAAACTGCAGCCTGATTGAACTCATTTGTTTAATAAAAACAAAAACTCCCACAGAATGATTTTTAGATATCGCTGGATACATATTGAATTGAAGCAAGAGATTAAGCTTTGTCATTAAACTTCTTTATTTACTCAGACTTTTTTTTTAGTCTCTTTACTATGTGAACATAGTTTTGATATTCAGTTTTTTTTCTTTTTTCCCCCCCTTTGAATCATACATTTCCCGTGTTTTATTTTCTGTTTTGTTTTCCAGAAGACTGAACATAGAAAAAGAGCTTAATTAACTGGCAACTCCTTGTACTGATTAACTCTCCCTATATTGTGATCTGAGTTTGAGCAACAAATTGTACACATTTCTATTGACCTATTGAACATGAGCATTGATTTAAGAGTCAGCCATGCAGTTGCTGAACAATTAGAGAAAAAAATGTATAACTGTGCAGAGCAATAGTTGTGACATTATGTGTCATTAAATGTAATTCTTATATTTAAATTGATTACTTTTAAAAGTGACTAATTGCTTTGATTATATTTGTTGCTTCTATGGAATCATAAAAGATATCTGCCAGGGTTTTAAGAGAAATAATTTCACTTCAGAAACAAGTGGGTTTAAAGCTTCCTTTTCATTGCTTTGTTAAACACTGCAAGAAAACTGATAAAGGAAAAAAAATAATATAGAAAGTCTGCACAAAAACACATGCACTTTATAAAATTTAATATGTCTGTGGGTAATACTTAGTAAGTTATTTCACAGCCTAAAATAGTGAAGTTGTAAGAAAAAATCCACTTGCTTAATGCAAAACAATTAGAAATCATAACATTTTAAAATTAGATTATTTTGTTGTTTTGGTTGGCTTTTTTGATTTGTAGAATTTTATAAGGATTATATTAAATGGTCACAATTCTAAATTCCATGCTTCCAAATATTATAAAAATACTATTGTGTTCATATAATTCAACATAAAAGATTGAAAGCTATTAGCACAAATTCAAGAAGGACTTTTTAAATCATATCTTTCATCCAAAAATATGGTTTCTCTAAGGTGTGAGATCAGGTACAAAAGTTCTTGATTGGGCCCTTTGCTTGTCCATGTAACTAAAATCTTAGCGTCCCAATTTAATTGTATTCTAATACTAGATCTAGTTCCTGTTACTCATAATGCCTCTTCCTTTTTCTTAGCTCCATTTAACTTCATGGCTTTCCTTTGTGTGCAGTTCTGAACTCTCATGATGCTCTGGCTGCTTCTTCTCGTTCTCACCCCTGAGTAGATGCTGTCTCTTACCTTAGAATTTTCAGTGTCTCTGGTTGAATCCCAAATTATTATTCTGTACTTAATTCTGAACCTGTCCTCTGCTTAAGAAATCACCCACTCCCCTTCCAGCTAATCTCTCCTAACCCATAGCTGTCCTCTAGGAATACTCCCATAGAAAGACTGAAGGAAATAGAAGGCATGAAAGTCATTCTAACAAATGGCAGGCATTTGTTACAAATGAATAAATGAATATGTACTAACTCTGGATCTACAGGTAAATAGGACACAATCTCCTTAGGATTATTTAGGTATTCATTCATTCATTTACTCATTTTTTCCTTTAACATACTGGGTGGTTGCTGTGTTCCAAACACGCATGCCCACAATACAGACAGACACACACACACAAACACACACACACACTTACACAAACACACAAGTACACTGTAGTAAAACACATATGCTGAAGATACTGTGGAAACAGATGAAGGGACTCTAGGATTGACCTAAAACATCAACTATCTTGGGGTGCCTGGGTGGCTCAGTTGGTTAAGCGACTGCCTTCGGCTGAGGTCATGATCCCGGAGACCCGCGATCGAGTCCTACATTGGGCTCCCTGCTCGACAGGAAGCCTGCTTCTCCCTCTCTCACTCCCCCTGCTGTGTTCCCTCTCTCACTATTTTTCTCTCTGTCAAATAAATAAAATCTTAAATAAAATAAAATAAAATAAAATAAAATAAAATAAAATAAAATAAAATAAAATAAAAACATCAACTATCTTGATCTGGCTAAACCCTCCACCATACTTACCATATACAGAGAAAGAAGTTGCCCACTCAAGATAATAAATCTACATTTAAATGTTTATTTAGAAATATCTACATTCTGTGGGGAAATAGCTTAATTTGGATGCTTCCAAATGTTATGCAGTCAATGCACCCCATCACCCAGAATCCCTATGGTGAGAATTTTATGCATGATATATAAAAGTTAGAGAATATAATATATAAATAATTACTTGCATTTTATTGCAAACTTATTAAGTACATTTAATGTAAAGTCTAATTAGTCAACCATTCATGCAGTTTACATATACAAATTGATAAAGGGATTTTTTTTTTTTAGGATTTTGAGTGTACTTGTCATGGGATACATTCCCTTACCATACTTTTTCTTGGATATATTGTGACTGTAAAAGACAAAAAAGATTGAATTAAGAGGCTAACAAGACCATGCTGATTTTGTTTCTCATGGCAATCCTTACCACCAATGTAATCTGAAAAATATTGTAGTTGTAAGGTGTTTCCCTAGAATATAATTTTTAAATTAAATGTATATTATTAATAAGTTTGCATTAAATCTTTATGTTTGGAAATATGTTAAAAGCAATGAATAAAACTATTCAGAGTAGGGATACAATTACAGTCAAATAAATACATTTTGTTGACCAAATAGCAATTTCAAAACTATTAAGGTTCTTTACATATAGTTCTTATATATTTTGACAGATTTTTAAGCTATAGAAACACTTTAAATTCCCCACTCTCTTTTCTCTTCATTACCGTTCTCCAATTCAGACAGCTAGTCAGTCCCTCACTAATCTTTTCAAAGTTCCCCTGAAAACTCTTTCCCCTCCCTTAGCCACTGGTCCTTTGCCCACCAGTCCAGTAATTTCTTTTGATTCTGGAATGTAAAACTTCTTGAGAGAAATGCTTTTATAAGCCTTCTTTAGCAGAAAGAGGTGTGGGGGGAGAGAAAGAATGAGAATATGCATACATTAATAATACACTTCTATTGTCATATATACATCAGTGAACTTTGATTTATGATAATTTACTCTTCTTATGCTTAGCCAGGGGAGAAAGGTTTAAATAGCTTGGATGTGCTTTAGAGATAGAGTATTAGTTTATTTAGACTCAGTAAAATGGGGGTCATTGATGCATCCATTTCCATTAATGGGAGTTAGCAACTGCTGCATATATCTCATAATTAGATTTACAGAAGTGCCAAGATGAGAAGCCCAGTGATGCAGCACAATATATTATCCTCATCCAAAAGGTGCTTTTCATTGTCTGAAGAGACAGATGCCATGTTCTGATAAGAACTATGTGTGTAGCTTTAGTTACTAATGTAAATTATTCAATATGAAATGCTGCCAGTAGAAGTGGTTTGCTTTTTGCCCCCTATTTATAAGCCCAAATGTTTCATAAAAAGCTAAAATATTTATCTGCAAAATCTAATTATAAACTTACCCAATACAGTAAATATATTTACTACTTATTGTGAAAAGTAGTTTCACAATTCAAGTGAAATAATCTAAGTTCAGTAGCGTTAAAAAATCCACTTAAGGAAGGAAGGACTTCTGAAAGAACTAGACAGACACTCTCCTCAGGAAAATAGCAATTTAACTGATAAAAATTATTTTTAAAAATCCAGTCATTGAAAGTCTCTGGAAATTACCCTAATAGTGTTAAGCAAATGAAGAAATAGTTGGTCAAGAGAATCTCTGTCTCTGAAAGAACAGAAAGAAGCTATGGCATTTGAGCCATGACCCACTTTCTGACCACCATCATTTCCATCTCTTTAGATCCATGTTAAAGAAGTCTTACTCCAGACATGTGAAGTCAAGAAGTTGGGGTCCCTTCTCCTTCCATCTTCCCGTCTAGGGCCACAGTTTTACCCAGGAAGGGCAGGCTGCCAGTGTCTCATCCTACTTAGCACATGTTTTAAAAGCTTCATTACAGGCAGATATTATCAGGAGGGCTAGCTCTTTTTTCCTCCACCTAGCCTCTATTCATAGACTAGAAACTCTTCTCCAGGTACATCAGGCCAAGCATCTTGAAGGCCTTATCTCCTTGCTTCAGCTTATTCATAGGGTAAGAATACAAAACCAAGTAGGCTAGGCCCAAACTGTGGTATGCCAAAAACCCTGCCCACTGTGCCTACTCATAGAGCAAGGGTGACAGTGAAAAGTGAAGCCCCCACCCCTACCACCAGTGCGATGATTTTGGGAATCACAGTTTGGACAAGGAGAAAGAGGGTCATAAGATGAGGAGGTCTGGAGCTCCACTGAAGGGGCCTGACATTTTTTGGACTAGAGTGAAGAGAATTCCATGTCTAAGGAATTTGTTGAACGGAAATCCATGTCTAAGGACGATGGATTATGGTAGCCAAGACATGGAAGCAACCTAAGTGTCCATCAGTGGATGAATGACTAAAGATGTGAGGTATATGTGTCTATTTATATTTGGCCATAAAAAAATAAAATCCTAGAGTTTGCAACAACATGGACGGACCTTGAGGTCCTTATGTTAAGTGAAATAAGTCAGAGAAGGACAGATATCATATCCCACTTATATGTGGAATTTAAAGAACAAAAGAAATGTCATCGATATAGGAAACAGATTGGTGGTTGCCAAAGGTGATGGATGATCGGCATGGCTAAAAAGGGTCATAAATTAAGTCATGGTGATGTAATAAATACAGTATAGTGACTATAGTTAATAATATTATATTGCCTATTTGTAATTACTAAGAAAATAAATCTTAAACATCCTCAATATCTGGGGGGTGGGGAATGAAGACTTGATAACGATTAAGAGGAAGTTTATAGCTCTAGGTAACAGCAGAACAGACAGAAGTTTAATAGAGCCAGTAAAGGACAGCATAAAAAGCCCTCCTATGAAAACAGCCAACTTTGGAGGCTGGGAAGGTTGTGCATATGTATTAGGATGCGCTCTTGAATTACACTCAGGAGCAATCAAAGCAGGCCTTCAGAACATTCTCAAAGCCACACACAAACCCATTAATACAGGGTGGATGCTTCACTGCCACAGGGGGCTTAAACACAACCTCTGGCCAAACACTAACTGAACAAAAACTGCTGTGACCCAGGGGCAACTCCATGGAGGTCATCCTTAAAAATAAAATCACAGTCATCCTAGGCAATCTCTAAGACTCTGTGCATGTCATGTCCTATGTTGCAACCTCTCAGGAGTGACCAGAGAAGGAACTCCCAAGCTACTAGTCTCCAGATGAATGTGGGGGGAAACACTCTGTGGCCTATGAAAGCATCTCTAAACCAATACACATATCCAGTGATAAAGTGGATAAAGCCAAGGAGGAATAAAGCACATTTGACCAATAAGTAAATTGTCCTTACCTAGGAGTAACCCCTATATAGCTAGACTAGAACAAACAAACAAAAATAATAAAATAAAATAAAATAAAATAAAATAAAATAAAATAAAATAAAATAAAATAAAATAAAACAAAATAAAATAAAATAAAATAAAAGGTAAGGGGAAAAACTGAACAGGAACATCAAAAAATACACACTTCAGGGATAGACTTTGCAGAATTAATTTAGTCAAGTCACTAAACAGGCAAATGCACAAGCAAACAACAAAAATAACCACCAATTGGGATTAGTATGCAGAATTATTATAATATCTAAAATGCCCACTTTTCAGCCAAAGAAAATTGTGAGATATGCAAGAATCAGGAAAATGTAATACACATATACACACACACACACACAAGCACACACACAAGCAATGAAAATTGCCTTTGAAAGAGTCTAGATGGTGCACTTAGGCACATAGAATTCAAGACAGCTATTATAATTATGATTAAAGACATAAAGGAAAAAAATGCTTAAAGAATTAAAGGAAGGCATGATGACAATACTTCATCAAATGGAGAATATAAATAAAGAAATTGAATTATTAAAAAGAACCAAATAGAAAATATGGATTGAAAAGGGTAAAAACCAAAATGTAAAATTCACTAGATGGGTTAAAGTATAGATTTGGACTGGCAGATGAAAAGAATCGGCAAACTTGATATATTTCAAGTAGAATTTCATGCAAAACAGTTCACATGGAGATACAGCATAGTCAAAATGTTGAAAACCAGATATAAAGAGAAAATCTTGTAAGCAAGAAGAGGAAAATGTCTCATCACAAAAAAGAGAACTCCAACAAAACAAGAGCTACATTATCAGAAATAATAGAAGCCAGAAAGCAGTAGGATGACTTATTCAAAATGCTGAAAATTAAATATTAACCAACAGTCTTACAGTTAACAAAACTGAAAAAAGGGAGAATTCAGTAATAATAGTGGGCAATTTTAATATACCATTCTCAAAAATACCTTGAACAATCAGGCAAAAGATCAGCAAGGTAACAGAATACCTGAACAACAAAATTAATCAACTAAGCTTATCTATAGAACAGTTGACCTAACAGCAGCAGAATATACAATCTTCTAAATACACATGCAGTCCAAAATAAAGTATATGCCAGTCCAGAAACAAACCTCAATGAATTAAAAAAAAGGTTGAAATTCTTACCATGTATGTTCTTGGAACACAGGGGAATTAAATGAAAAATCAATGATAGAAGAAAATTTGGAAATTATGCAACTCTGCAGAATTTAAATACATTCCTTAGTAATGAATAGAGTAAGGATGATATCACAGAGGATATCAGAACATATTTTGAATTAAATGCAAACAAAAACACAAATACTGAAAGTTATGAGATATAGCTAAAACAGCACTCAGAGGGAAAGTTATAGCTGTGCATATCTATATTGAAAAGTTAAGAAAGATCTTGAATAAATAACCTTACCTTCTACCTTAAGACCCTGGAAAAGAAGAGAAAACTAAAGCTAAAGAAAGGAAAGGAAGGAAATTAAATAGCCTAGAGAAGGAAATTAATGAAATAAATGAGTAGAAAGTCAATAGAGCAAATGAAAGAAATGAAAAGTTGGTTTTTTGAAACAACCTAAATCAACAAATTTAACTTGATCAAAAAGATGCTCATGTTATTAAATCAAGAAAGAGGAAAAACATCACTACCAATAGTACAAGGGTAATAAAAGATTATAAGGGAATACTGTGAACACCTGTATACAAACAAATTATATACCTTGAAATGGAAAAATTCCTAGAAAGACACAAATCACCAAAACTAAAGAAGAAATAGAACATCTGGATAGACCTATAACACTAAAAATATGGAATTACTACTTTGAAAATGTCTCAAAGAAAAGACCAAGGCCATTGTCTTCACTGGTAAATTCTGCCAACCATTTAAAGAAACCTTAACACTAATTCATCACAAACTATTTCAGAAATTAGAAAAGGAAAGAACACATTCAATTTATTCTATTGTAACAATATTATTCTGCTTCTAAAACTAGATAAAGATGTTATGAGAAGAGAATAATACAGACCAATATTCCCTATAAATATAGATGCAAAGGGGCACCTGGGTGGCTCAGTTGGTTGTGTCTGACTGGTGATTTGGGCTCAGGTCATGATCTCAGAGTTGTGAGGTTGAGCCCCATGTTGGGCTCTGGGCTCAGCAGCAAGTGTGCTTGAGATTTTCTACTCTGGCTCCTCCCCGACCCCCACCACTGGAGTTTCTAGTCAGATATATTAGGAAAAAAGTATACAAATAAACAAATATTTTAAAAATAATAAATAAATGAATGGCATCTAATATATTAAAAATTAAATGAAGAATACAATTTAGTGAGTACAATTTTAAAAATAAGGTATTTTACTGAATACATTTAATGAAAGATATGAAAGACTTGTACACTGAAATTTACACATTATTGAAAGAAATTAAAGACCTAAATAAATAGAACATTTCCAGATTCATGCATTAGAAAAAGTAATACTAAGTATCATTAAATGTTAAGTATTTGGAAGATTGAAATTTGTACCTATTTTCTAGTGCAACGTATACTGAAATGTACATGTCAGTCATTTTATAAGATTCAGGGAAATATAGAGTAATATCCCTAATGGCTGTGGCTGGCATTTGATAATTAATTACTTTAAATTTGGTACAGCCCATTAATTGTTTTGAAATTAGATGCCTCATTTTATTTTAAATTATTTTAATTATTTTTAAGTATAATTGGCATACAATATTTTATTAGTTACAGGTGTGTATCATATTTATTTTATATTTTTATACATTTTGAAATGATCCCCATGATAAGTGTAATTACTATCCGTCACCATACAAAGTTATTACAATATTATTGGCTGTATTCCTTATGTTGTGTTTTACATTTCCTTATTTATTTTGTACCTGAAGTTAATATCTCTTAATTCCTTTCACCTATTTCACCCGACATCTCAGCGACTACCTCTCTGGTAACCAAAGTTTGTTTCATGTATCTATGAGTCTGTTTCTGTTTTATTTTGTTTGTTCATTTGTTTTGTTTTTAGAAATCAACATACATGTAAAATCACATTATTTGCCTATCACTGATTTATTTCACTTAGCATGATACCCTCTAGGTTGGATTTTATTCTATTTTATAGGTAATATTCCATTGTGTAATATTCTATTTTTATATATGTCACATGTTCTTTATCCATTCAGCAATGGACACTTAGGTTGTATGCATATCCTGGCTTGTGTAAATAATTCTGCAGTGAGTATAGGGGAATATATTCAAATTGGTGCTTTCGTTTTCTTTGGATAAATACCTCAAAATGAAATCAATGGATCATATGATAATTGTTTTTTTTAATTTTTTGAGGAAATTCCATTCTTTTTTTTTTTAAGATTTTATTTATTTGACAGAGAGAAACAGAACTAGAGAGGGAACATAAGCATAGGGAGTGAGAGAGGGAGAAGCAGTTTTCCTGCTGAGTTAGGAGCCAGATGTGGTGCTCGATCCAGTGACTAGGGGATCATGACCTGAGCCAAAGGCAGATGCTTAACAACTAAGCCACACAGGTGTCCCTCCATTCTGTTTTTTATAGTGTTGCACCAATTTACATTTCCACCAACAGTGTACTAAGATTCCCTTTTCTCCACATCCATGCCAACACTTGTTATTTTTTGTCTTTTTGATAATAGCCAGCCTGACTGATATGAGGTGATATCTTATGGTTTTGATTTGCATTTCGGGGATAACAGATGATGTTGAGAGTCCTTTCATATGGCTATTGGCCATCTGTATGTTTTCTTGGAATAATGTCTGTTCAAGCCTGCCCATTTAAAAAAAAAATAAGGTGTATAAGTTCTTTATATATTCTGGATATTAATCACTTAGATGTATGATGTGAAAATATCTTTTATTCAGTAGGTTACTTTTTGTTTTGTTGATGATTTTCTTCACCATGCAAAAGCTTTTTGGTTTGCTCTAATCCCATTTGTTTATTTTAGCTTTTGTTGTCCTTGCCTGTGAAGGCTAGTTTAAATATATATATTTTTATATATATATATACATATATTTATATATATATAGTTGTTATACATATAGTTATATATATATACATATATATACATATATATATAGTTAAGACTGATATGAAGGAGTTTACCACCCCCGTTTATTCTAGAAATATTCTTCTAGTTTTCAGGTCTTACATGTAAGCCTTTAATCCTTTTGAATTTATCTTAATATATGGTATAAGACAGTGGTCCAATTTGACTCTTTTACATGTAGTAGTTTAGTTTTCCCCAACACCATTAATTGAAGAAACTGTGTTCTCCTCATTTTATATTCTTTCCTCCTTTGTCATAAATTAATTGACCATGTATGTGTGGGTTTATTTCTGGGCTCTTCATTCTATTCGATTGTTCTGTGTGTCTTTTTTCATGCCAGCACTATACAGTTTTGATTACTACAGCTTTGTACTGTAGTTTGAAACTAGGGAGTGTGAAATTTCCAGGTTTGTTCTTTCTCAATTGCTTTGGTTATCCAGAGTCTTTTGTGGTACAATGCAAATTTTATGAAGCTTTGTTCTAAATCTTTAAAAAATGCCACTGGTATTTTGATGGGAATTGCATTGAATAGGTAGATTGCTTTGGGTAGTATAGACAATTTATTAATTCTATTGTTAATTCTTCCAGTCCTTGAGCACAGTACATTTTTCCATTTTTTTTTAAAGATTTTATTTATTTATTTGACAGAGAGAAACACAGCTAGAGAGGGAACACAAGCAGGGGGAGTAAGAGAGGGAGAAGCAGGTTTCCCGCAGAGCAGGGAGCCCGATGTGGGGCTTGATCCAGGTCTCCGGGATCATGACCTGAGCCAAAAGTAGTCGCCCAACCAACTGAGCCACCCAGGTGCCCATCTTTCCATTTTTTGTGTGTTATCTTCAGTTCCTTTCATCAGTGTCTTATATTTTTCAGTGTACAGGACTTTGATTGGTTAAATTTATTTTTAGATATTTTATTCTCTTTGATACAATTTTTAATGGGATTGTTTTCTTAATTTTTCTTTCTGTGGGTTCATTACTAGTATAGAGAAACTCAACCAATTTCTATGTTAATTTTGTATCCTATTACTTTGGTGAATTCATTAATTAGTTTTTATAGTTTCTTCCTGGAGTCTTTAGTGATTCTTATATATAAGATTAGGTCATCTTTGAGTAGTTACAGTTTTACTTATCCTCCTTCCCAATTTGTATGTCTTTTTTTTTTTTTTTTTTTTTTTTTTTTTTTTTTTTTTTTTTTTTTTTTTTTTTTTTTTTTTTTTTTTTTTTTTTTTTTTTTTTTTTTTTTTGGTCCTTTAATTTCTGTGGCTAGGACTTCAAATACTATGTTAAATAAAAAGTGATGAGAAGGGGAATCCTTGTCTTATTCCTGATCTTTGAAGAAAAGCTTTCAGACTTTCACAATTGATTATGATGTTAGCTCTGTTTTTGTCATATAAGGTCTTTTTCTATACATTCTTTCTATACCCACTTTGTAGAGAGTTTTTATCATAAATGGATGTTGAATTTTGCTAAATGCTTTTCATCTTTCAGCTGATCAGATAATGTGGATCCTTTGTTGTTTTAGTGTGGCTATCACATTCATTGATTTGCAGACATTGAAGCATCCTTGCATGGCTGAAATGAATCTTACTTCATTGTGCTGTATTCTCCTTTTCATATATTTTTGAGTTCAGTTTGCTAACATTTTGTTGAAGATTTTTGCAACTTTGTTCATCAGGAATTTGGGCCCATAAATTTGTGTGTGTGTGTGTGTGTGTGGGTGTGTGTGTTAATCTGACTGGTTTTGCTACCCAGGTTAGTCTGACTTTGTAAGGAGTTTGGAAGTGTTCCTTCCTCTTCATGTTGTAAAAAATAATTTGAGAAAGTTAGGTACTAAATGTTTGGTAGACTTTACCTGTAAAGACATTATGTCCTAGACTTTTGTTTTTTTGGCGTTTTAAAATTATTGATTCCGTTTCATTACTTGTAATCAGTTTGTTCATATTTTCTATTTCTTTGTGATTCTGTCTGGGAAATTGAGCATTGCTAGGAATTTATACATTTCTTCTAGTTGTTCCAATTTGTTGATGTGTGACAGTTTGTAGTAATCTCTTAATGATACTTTGCATTTCTGTTGTGTCCATCATAACTTTTTCATTTATCATTTTATTTATTTGGATCCTCTCCCTTTTTTTCTTAATGAGTCTGGCTGTAGGTTTTTTTTTTTTTAAATCTTTTCAAAGAAATAGATTTTAGTTTCTTTGATCTTTCTTTTTTTTTAACTTTCTGTTTTGTTTATTTTGACTTCAATCTATATAATTTTCTTCTAACTTTGACTTTTTTTTTCTAATTCTTTTAGATAAAAATACTTTCTTTATTTGGGATTTTTCCTTATTTTTATTTTCACTTATTTTTCTTATTTTTTTTATTTCTTGGGGTAGGCAATCCACAAAATTCCCTCTTATAACTGCTTTTGCTATATTGCATGGATTTGGGAAGTTGTATTTACATTTTCATTTGTCTCAAGATATATTTTTTGTAACATCCTCTTTGATTTCTTCATTGACCCATTAGTTGTTCAGTCACATTTGTCTTCATGTGTTTGTGTTTTTTTCCCCAGTTTTCTTCTTGTACCTGGTTGCTAGTTGCATATCACTGTGGTTAGAAAAGGTGCTTGATATGATTTCAGTCTTTTTTAATTGAGATTTCTGTTGTGGCTGAACATATGTTATGTTCTAGAGAGAATGTTCTATGTGCACTTGAAAAAAAATGTATTTTGAAGTTTTGCATCAAAGATTCTGTATAATCTATTAACTTCATCTAACCTAATGGTCATTTAAGGCCAGTGCTTCCCCATTGATTTTCTGTCTGGATGATTGATCCATTGATGTAAATAGGGCACTAAAATCCCCTACTATTGGGGTGCCTGAGTGACTCAGTCATTAAGCATCTACCTTCAGCTCAGGTCATGATCCCAGAGTCCCAGGATCAAGCCCTGAATCAGGCTCGCTGCTCAGTGAGAAGCCTGCTTCTCCCTCTTTCACTTCTCCTGTATGTTCCCCCTCTAGCTGTGTTTCTGTCAAATAAATAAAAATAAAATCTTAAAGTAAATAAATAAATAAATAAATAAATAAAATCCCCTATTATTACATTCTTTTCAGTTTTTCCTTTTATATCTATTAATATTCACTTTATATATTTAGGTGATTTTATGTTGAGTGCATAAATATTTACAAATGTTATATCCTCTTCTTGGACTGACCCTTTTATCATTATGCAATGTCCTTCTTTTCTTTTATTAAAGCCTTTGTTTAAAGGCTTCTCCCCCTCCATCCCCCGAATAGAAGTATTGCTGCTCCAGTTCTCTAATCCCCATTTACATGGGATATCATTCTACCTCATTTTTGGTCTGTGTATGTCATTAGATCTGGAGTTTCTTATGGGCAGTATATAGATGGGTCTTATTTTGTTTTTCATTCATTAGCTATTCTCTGTCTTTTGATTGAAGCATTTAGTCTTTTACATTAAAAGTAATTGTTGGCAGGTATGTACTTACTGCCATTATGTTAATCATTTTCTGTGTTTTTTTTTGTTTTTTAATTTTGTTCCTTTCTTATTTTCTTGCTCAGTCCTCTTGTAGTTTGGTGGTTTTCTTAGTATTTTATTGTTATTATTTTCTATTTATTTATTTTTTTTATTTCTATTTATATATATATTAGGTTTTTGGTTTGCAGTTACCATGAAGTTCATATATATTGACCTATATATATTATATTCTAGTCTATTTTAAGCCACTAGTTTAAGTTCAAATGCATTCCACAAGCACTGCATTTTTACTCTGCTTCTATATTTGATGTTTTTGATGCCCTATTTTACATCTTTTTATTTTGTGTATCACTTAACTACTTATTGTAGTTACACTTGATTTTACTATCTTTATTTTTAAACTTTATATTAATTTTTAAGTAGCTGGTCCACTGCCTTTACTATATATTTGCCTTTACCAAGGATTTTTTTCTTTCATATTTTTTTATAGTTATGGCCTCTTCTCTTCCACTTAATGAATACCCTTTAACATTTCTTATAAAGCTAGTTTAATGATAATGGACATTTTTTGTTTTTGCTTTTCTGAGAAACTCATTATCTCTACTTCAATTCTAAATGATAATTTTCCAGGTAGGGTACTTTTGTCTGTAAAATTTTCCCTTTAAGCACTTTAAATATATCCTGCCACTTTTTTCAGCCTGCAGAGTTTCTGCTGGAAACTCAGCTGATAGTCTTATAGAGTTTTCTTTGTATGTGACTATTTGTTTTTCTCTTGCTGCCTTTAACATTCTATATTTATCTTTACCTTTGGCCATTTAAATTGTGATATGCATTGGTGTGGATCTTTGGATTCATCTTGCTTGGGACTCTGCATCCTTGACCTAGATGTCTGCTTCCTTCCCAGTCTAGGGAATTTTTCATCTCTTATTCCTTCAAATAATGGTTTCTGGCTCTTTTTATCTCTCTTCTCCTTCTGAGTCCCTATAATGCAAATTTTAGTATGCTTGATGTTATCCCAGAGATCTCTTACACAAGTTTCCTCTTCCTTCTCCTCCATAGTTCTTCTTTTTTTTTTCTCTTTTTGCTATTCTGACTGGGTTATTTCCACTATTCTGTCTTCCAGATCACTGATCCATTCTTTTGTATCATCTAATCTATTGATTTCCCTCTAGTGTATTTTAAAAATTTCTGTATTGTATTCATCTCTGATTGGCTTATTTATTTATTTACTTATTTTGTTATGTTAATCACTATACAGTACGTCATTAGTTTTTGATGTAGTATTCAATGATTCATTATTTTGTGTAAAACACCTAGTGCTCATTACAACATAGGTCCTCCTTAATATCCATCACCCGGCTCCTCTTATATTTTTGACACTTTGTTGAAGTTCTCATAGTATTCCTCCATTCTTCTCCTGAGTTTGGTTAGCATCTTTATGACCATTACCTTAAACTCTTTATCAGGTAAATTAATTATCTCTGTTTTATTAGTGTTTTCATTTTCCTTTTTTCTTTTCTGGTGTTCTATCTTGTTTTTTCATCTGAAACATTTCTTTTTCCCCTTATTTTATTTGACTTTTTTTTTTTTAATTTCTATGGATTGGGTAGAACAGTTACCTCTTCTAGTTTTAAAGAAGTAGTCTTGTGTAGGAGTGTCCCCCATGTATACTGTATGTGCCTGGATGCTTTGGCAGACCAGGACTGGATTAGAAATGGGAGGGGGAGATTCCCAAGGCATGCTCTGCTGGGACTTCCTTAGGTAGATAACTAGAGGTGGAATAAGCATGGACCAGGAGTGTCCCATGGAATGCTGCTCTGAGGCTGCCTTCATAGGATGTCTAGAACTGGAGTGGGCATATGCCAGTGGGGGATCCCCTCAGTGATATCCCTTTATACTGTACGTCATACACCAGAAATGCAGTTCTCATTATTACTTTGTTTCTGTCTCTCCTGCTCTTCTCTATGTGGTCCCTCTATCATTAGTTGTATCAAAGCTGTTCAGTCAGTCCTCAGGTCTCCTTCTGGAGGAATTGCTTTACATGTAGGTGTAGATTTGGTGTGTCTGTGGTGGATGGGGGAGGTAAATCCAGGGTCTTCCTATATCACCAAATTGGACCTACTCCTATTTTAATTATTGATAATGTCTTGATTTTACAAGAGATCTTGAACATTAGTTAAAACTTGAGCATCTACTACAGAATTAGAAAGACAAGACTGCAATTTATTCATGAAAGTGCTTAGCAAGTTCTAGGGTAATAGCAAGATATCACAGTTCAGATGACATTTATTTTGGGAAACGTGTGGTAAACGCTGCCTAGATAGTATTTTTTTTGCCCTCCCTTTTCCTTTTTGTGTACTTTGCACATTTACTCTCTTGAACTTAGATATGTGCATTTTTAAAAAGATTTTATTTATTTATTTGATGGAGAGAAACACAACTAGAGAGGGAACACAAGCAGGGGGAGTGAGAGAGGAAGAAGCAGGCTTCCTGCCGAGCAGGGAGCCTGATATGGGGTTTGATCTCAGGTCTCTGAGATCATAACCTGAACCGAAGGCAGTTGCTTAACCAACTGAGCCACCCAGACGCCCCTAGAAATGTGCATTTTAGGGAGGGTTATGGGCAGTGGGGTTAATACACAGAAAAACATAATCTGCACAGAGAGATGAATTAAGTAATTATGAAGAGAGATGCAGAAGTGAAAGACCAGAGGGCCTCACACTGACTGATAGAATAGCTTCCCAAGTTTGGCTACTTTCCTTGATACTCCCACTTCCTCTTACCAAATTCCACATTTTTTTTTTTTTACTTCAGTATTTACAACCTTCTGTTCCTTTCCCCTCAATCAAACTTTAGTTAAGATATAATCTCCTCCCCAGAATGATTAAGGTAGGTTTTGTGTTAACTCCTGGTACAATACCTGTCATAAGAATACCATGCAAAATCACTTGACATTTAACCCTACAATTATTTTTGTATTTTATTGATCTGATTATTTAAGAATGCCAGTTGAAAATTGTGTAGATTGTAAAGGGTAGATATTACTGAATCATAATAAAAACTAATGGGGTAGTATTTTTCAGTAGAAATTGAATTTTTAAAGGTCTGATTGTTTTTAATTGTTTAAGGAGGCAGAAACCATTGGGCAGATAGAGTCAGAGTTGCTGCCAATCCAACAGGCAGGCTATTTCTCATTTTACCCAACTCACTTGTCATACCAAAAAGTATCCTCACTTGTCTCTATACTAATTTTCTTTGTATGGTGAAAAAGCCAATCTCCTAGATGTGAAGGTGAATGCTAATTAAGTGTGCTAAAATAATACCATCATCTATCAGCCTTGCTAAGACTTTGCAGATAAGCCCAGAGGTCATGGTTTAGAAAATGTATCAGTAACCCAAATATAGACTCACTAGTTGAGGGAACATAAAACAAATCCTAATCCAATCCAGATAATCATTAATATATGAATTCTTTTGGAAGAGAATAGTTTACAGTTCTGTTGTTGCTGTTGTCATTGTTTTGATTTGGGGATGGAAGCAGTTATAAACATCCTCAAAATCAGAAGAATGAGAAATTATATTTAAGATACCTATTAGTGACTAGCAAAAAAAAAAAAAAAATGAAAAAAGCTCAGATCCACATCCTGTTGGCAGAATTGTCACAGCAGTGTTTCTGTCTGTATATATAGAACAGAAAGAAGAATTGACTCTGGGGAGAGCCAAAGTATCTCAGGATCTAAGCTGAGCCTGTGAAGCTTATAGTTTGAAGGGACTCTGAATTGGATTTTAAAAGACATTGTATTGGCATGTCTGTGTGACTAGTTGGCTAAACATTCAACTCTTGATTTCAGGGTTATGAGTTCAAGCCCCATGTTGGGCTCCACACTGGGTTTGGAGCCTACTTAAAAAAATACATTGTATTACTTTTAATGTTGTGATTCATCAAAGGGAAAGTTAAGTCTCAGGATATGAACAATAATATTGATTCTATGAAACTGCAAATGCTTGCATAATCATATTGAAGTAATCACAATTCAGTCAGAAAACTATAAAGGAAATGGATTTGACCAGTAATCTACTTAATTTATTTATGCAAAGTAAATGAATAAACCACTTTGATGATTATCAAATTAAAAAATAGATATAAAATGATGGTGGCATTATGACTCTAACATGTAAAAAAACAATGCACCAAAAAAAAAAAAAAGAAGAAATTAAGATGTTAGTATAGTTATTGGAAGGATAGAATCCTGAGGTTTGTGTGTGTGTATGTATATGTGTGTGTGTGGGGGGGGTTACCATTTTATAACTTCTGAAATATTTATACCATTACTAAGAGTGAAAATTATATTCTTGAATTTTAGAAGTTTCAAATAAAAATCACAGGGCACCTGGATGGCTCAGTTGTTAAGCGTCTGCTTTTGGCCCAGGTCATGATCCTGGGGTCCTGGGATCAAACCCTCCATCAGTCTCCCTGCTCCGTGAGAAGCCTGCTTCTTCCTCTCCCACTCCCCGCTGCTTATGTTCCCTCTTTTACTGTGTTACCTCTCTCTCTGTCAAATAAACAAATAAAATCTTTAAAAAAGTCACTTGAGTATTTCATCTTTGTTCACGTCATTACTTCCTTCTTCACTTATTTTTGTGTACCATCAGTGAAATAATAAAACATTTTACATTCTTTATATTGAGAGGAATGCAGTAATGATAGCAATAAATGTTTCCTTTAGCCATTTATTTTAAAGTAAAGAAAATGTTGCACATGGTAATGATTTTTGGTCTTGATTAATTTCATAGACAAGTAAACAACCAACCAAATTAAAAAAACTCTTGCAAATAATTCATATATTAAATAAACTATATGTGTTAATATACACATATATATATGAAACATTTATTTTTTAAAAATATTTGTTGATAAGTGCTGGAGAGTATTACATTTTTACAATATTACAGTAATAGTAGTGGATATAGCAATTATGATTCGGAGCGTCCAGTCTTTGAGAGTCACAGGTCTGAAAGATTCAAACTGCTCAAAAGTTAAGTGTCATTAAGATAGGTATTTAATAAGGCAAGGCTTGTAATGGATAACTCTGTCAAATATAGAGTCTGCTGCTGCTTAAACGTTAGTGTATCATCAGCCTAATCTGACAGCAATTGTTCTATAGTGTTCTGTAGATGTTATGTCTTCTGATTGGATCATATGGGGATTTTTTTCCTTAATTTTAAAATAGAGGCGATATGTCTGAGTCACTGATGCTGACACATTATGAAAAGTCAGTGTAAATACCTTTTATTTTATTTAGTGTTCTCTCCTCAAAGATTAAAAAACTCTTTTACGTTTGTGACTAAAATATGTGTGTATATTGATGAAGACATTACTTTATAGACAGTGAAAAGGATAACCAAAATAATGAGGACAGTAACATATTTAATATAATCTAGAGATAGATCGTCAGTGTTGGTTTCAAAGCATAGATTGTTCCATAAAGAAAGAATCTGCAAATTTTGAAAAGAAAATCTACCATAAACTTTCTTATTTTAAATTTACTATAAACATAATGAATTCTAAGTTCCTCTACAAAGACAGCAGTTGGGAGGTTTTGTTGTTACTCTGACATTACCAAGTTATAAGCCTGTTGCTTTATTTAAATAGTTATTTATGTATCTAAGAACATTTTGACCATAGGAACAAAGATAAGTAACCTCTCACTGGAAAGGATAGGCTAGAATATTTTGGGGAGTGTTGTTGTTGGTGGTGGCTATTTTGCATTTAATGAAGTTAAATATGAAAACCTTGATTCAGCAGCTTATAAAGTCCTACTTCTTCCAATGGCTGTTGTTTCAGCCCTGAGCCTGCTGTGGAAGATGATTGTTATTGTTGCTAGTTAACTCCTCTATCCATCTGTGCATCGACTGTAGAAAATATCTGCCCTAAACAAAAATCCTGGCTGTTACCTGTTGAGAGGGCAATTATAAACAGCTGCTTTCCAGATAGGTATAGCATTGTCATGTGCATCAGCCAGTGCCAATGCGTGTGCACAGTGCAGGACCATAGGGACAATTGTCTGGCAGGAGGTAAGGGTTAGGGAGGGGAGTCATTAGAAAAAAAAAAAAAAAAAAGAAGAATGGGGCAGTAAAATTAAAGTATCCCTCTTCTCCTCTTAACCTTTTGGCATACTGTGTTTTGTCCTTCCAATTTCCCTTTGCCCCCCCTTTATAATAAAAAAAATAGTCTAGAATGTGATGGATAATGTCATTTTCACCTACAGACTTTTTTTTTGCCATAACAAATTTAACTCAATTGTCAAAGAGCATAATTCCTTCTCTTCTTTTTTAATATCTTTAGCATCAAGTCTTACAGGTAAGGAGTCATTGGAACACTTCCAGCGTAATTCTTCACAGATATTTCATGCTTTCAGAATCCCCAAATGATAGAAATTGGTTTGGTATACTGAAAAGCAGGGAGTTTTTCAACTCCCTCATGAAACACAGCAAGGAAAAAGTAAAGGAGAGCCACAGCAGGATTATGTCATTTATTAGAAGTCATTCATTCATTCAAAAATATTTACTTACCTTCCTACTATGTCATATTTTATTTTAAGCACTTTTAAGTTTAGTAGTAAACATAACAGAATCCCTGTCATTGGAAATTTTATGTTCTGGTGGTATGATGTCTATCCTAACAAGATAGAAACTTAAGGATTAAAGAAATTACTCTCCATTGGGGAAAACTCAGAAACTCTTCAGAGAAGAGAATAATATTTTATGTGGACTTTAAAAAGTGGAAATTGTTTGTAAATGCAGAGATAAGGAAAAAACTTAACTCGGAGGGAAAATATCAGAAACAATCATATAGAAGGTAAAACAGTTCATAAGCCCTATTCTAGGCAAAGATCACTCAATCCTAAACATGTAATTAGTGACAATAAGTAATGAAGATAAAGTTTGGAAGATTGAAAGAAAAGGTCTAATATCTAATAAGATGTATTTGTTGCATATTATAATTAGCCCTTTAAAGTGGATTAATTATTATTTCCAAAAGACCTATCTGGCTAACTAAAAACAAAACAATACAAACCAAAACTCATTTTTAATAAGCAAATACTATAGAGATAAATGTTTAAAGTCAATCCCTTTAGGGGATTGGGAGGGAGAGGGAGAGAGAGAATTTTAAGCAGGCTCCATCTCACAATCCTGAGATCATGACTGGAACTGAAATCAAGAGTCCATTGCTTAACTGACTGAGCCACCCAGGCACCCCTCCCTTTAAACATTTTAAAATAGATTTCCAATAGTGGTGTCAGCAAAATGATAGAGCAGGAAGTTCTAGCTCTTGTCCACCTAAAGAAATACTGATTTAATGATACATGGACCAAAATAGCTTTATGAGAACTCCAGAATCCAATTAAGAAATTGTTATACCCCAAGTGGGCACAAAGTCAAGAAAAACTGCACTAAAACAAATACAATTTCACTTTGCCTGCATCAGCCTCTCCCCTAAGCCAGCACAAATTAGTGGTGGGAGCAAACACCCCAGTTCATAATTTCTTCCTCAAGGAAGGGGTATGCATCCAGCACTGCAGCTTTTTAAGACATTTCCCAAGTGACTGTGTTTTGTCTTTCCTCATTCAAAGTGCTGATAAAACTGGCATAATTTGGATGCCTGGGGGTACTGAAAAAAAAAAAAGAAGAGTTTCAGTTGACTTGTTATATGTGGCACAACTGGACATGATCAGGAGAAACAATACAATTAGAGCCTTCTCCTTCAGGAGAGGGAGAGGAATGGAGCATGCATCTAGTGTTCTTACCTCTGAAAAGTTGCCCAAGTGACTGATATCCATACTGCCTGACTTGGGATGCTGACAGGGAGCTGGCATATTTTGGATGCCTGGTGGCCACTGAGAACAAGGGAGGGTAGAGTGGCTTGCTGCTAGAAACCAGAAAACTTAGAGTTCCATACAAAGACATTAGAAGAAATAAGAGATTATGAGTGCCTAAAAAAGAAACCAGAAAGCCATTCTGATAGAGAAATTGCTTGTCATAGGTGAAATCATAGGGGGTGATATCATTGGTGAAATTGTGAGCTCCCCGCAACCAAGAAATGTTTCAGAGGCCCCAGTATCTCTAGCTGGTTTGGTTAGTGAGTTCTTTCCCTGTATGAAGCTAGTAAAGAATGGGAATGGTGGATGTTTTTACAGATATGCAGATTGCAACAAAAACTTACAGAACACACAAACAAGGAAACATGACCCAAAGGAAGAAAATAAGTCCCCAGAAAACTATCATATACAAACAGAAATATAGGAATACTTGACAGTTCAAAATAATTATCATAGAGATGCACAGTGAGCACAAGAATTCAATGCATTAATAAAATAAAAATATCAACAGAGATAAATAAATACATACATACATACATACATACATAAATAAGTAAGTAAAACAAAGAAATTTTGGAACAGGGTATAGTAACTGTACATACAGACACATGCACACACGCACACCCACCCACACACACACAGGTTCAACATCAGAATTCTCAATCAGGAGAAAGATTCAATAAACTTGAAGACAATTGTTTTGAAATACTTCAGTTAGAAGAACAATAAGAAAGACTGAAGAAAGGGACACCTGGGTGGCTCAGTTGGTTAAGCAACTGCCTTCAGCTCAGGTCATGATCCTGGAGACCTGGGATTGAGCCCCGCATCGGGCTTCCTGCTCAGCGTGGAGCTTGCTTCTCCCTCTCTCACTCCCCCTATTTGTGTTCCCTCTCTAGCTGTGTTTCTCTCTGTCAAATAAATAAATAAAATATTAAAAAAAAAATGAAAGAAAGACTGAAGAAAGCCTAAGGGACTTTTTGTGATACTATCAAGTGGACAATAAATGCATTAAGGAAGTTTCAGAAGGAAAAGAAGAGAGAAATGTTAGAAAGTTTGTTTGAAATACAAGAGCCAAAAATTTCTAAAATCTGGAGATAGAAATAGGCTTCTAGATCCAGAAATTCAGCAGTACTCCAATAATCTGAACCCAAAGAAATCCACACCAAGACCCATAATCAAATTAGCAAGTTGAAATCAATGAGAGAACTTTGAAAATACAAAAGAAAGGGGCAACTTTTCATTTATAAGGGAACTCCCATAAGACTATCAGTGTATTTCTCAGCAGAAACCTTGCAGGCTGGAAGGGAGTATGATGATATACTGATAGAGAGACAGAGGGAGAAAGGGGAGGGGGAAATTGTGGTGAAGATACTACACCCAACAAAACTGTCCTTTAAAAATGAAGAAGGAGCCCCCAGGTTAAGCCGCTAACTCCTGACTCTTGACTTTGGTTTAAGTCATGATCTCAGGGTAGTGAGATTGAATCCCATTTGGGGCTCTGCATTAGATGTGGAACCTGCTTAAGATATTCTCTCTCCATCTTCCTTCTGCCCCCCCACCCCGTGTGCTGTATTTCTCTCTCAAAAAAGAAAGAAAGAAGGAAGGAAAGAAAGAAAGAAAGAAAGAAAGAAAGAAAGAAAGAAAGAAAGAAAGAAAGAAAGAAAGAAAGAAAGAAAGAAAGAAAGAAATGCTGAAGGGAATCCTTAAAGTTGAAGTAAAGGGGCACTAAGCAACAATGAAAGAAAAGCATGTGAAAGTATGACGTTTACTGATCAGAACACACAAATGTATACAGTAAATATTGTCAGGACTGAAAGGAGAAACAGACAATAGCATGATAGTAGTAGATCTCAGTACCTCACTTTCAATAATGGATAGATCATTTAGACAGAAGATCAGTAAGGACAACACAATAGACAAAATGGCTTTAACAGACATATATAGAACATTTTATTCAGTAGCAGCAAAAAAGAAAACCACATTCTTTTCAATTGCACACAATTCTTTAGGATAGATTATTTGTTAGGTCACAAAATATGTCTTAAAAAATTTAAGATTGAAATCACACCAGTTCTATTTTCTGATCACATGGAATAAAACTGTAAATTAATGATAGAAGGAAAACTGAAAATTACACATATATGTTGAACTTAAACAACACATTCTTTTTTCTTCCTTTTTTTTTAAGTAGGGGGCCTCAAACTTTCTTTCTTCTTTCCTTCCTTCCTTCCTTCCTTCCTTCCTTCCTTCCTTCCTTCTCTCCTCTCCTCTCCTCTCCTCTCCTCT